>JAADVL010000053.1:0-77512 GCA_023334995.1 Pythium sukuiense | reverse complement strand
GCAACTCGTGGCTGAGTCTTCTGTACGCCAACTACGCGACGGTGAACAAGAGCAAGGCGATGGCCGTACTGCAGAAGGCCACGATGGATGACGGACTCACGCGCGCTTGGGCACTGTACATGGCGGCGTCCATGCCATAGAGATGTTCAATCTGATGGACATCTCACTCACGAAGTTGTAGACTCCATGTGAATACAATTGCTGCAATCATTTGGATCATCTAGTGCTCCTGGGCTGCTTGTCCTGCTGGGTTTTGTTGCTGCTCGATCGTTGAGGCGGCGTCAAATTGGGCGAGGACATGGTCCAAATCCGACGCAAAAGCCTGCAACAAGAGCGATTTTGACTGGGTGAGCTAGTTCACGATGCAATATTCGAGCGTGGCGTACCTCGACGTCAGCAAACTTCATATCCAATTCGTTGTCAGTATCACTGAGCTCCTTGAGCAGCGATGCGTGGATGGACGAGCAGAGTTCTTTGACACCGAGGTCAAAGATTTCCCCACGCAGTTTCGAGAGCATCGACTCCCCAGTGTTTACTTGGTCGACTTGGTCGTTGGCGGATTGGCGTTCCGCTTCGAGCAACACTCGCGCTATGTGCTCGTCGGGAGGTTTCTGTGGGGGAAAGCGCATGCACCAGTGAGCTTCTCTAGATCTGCTCTAGTTGCATTGAATCGTACGAACCTCTGATGCCAAAGACTCCTCAGTCGCCTTCAGTGTTTTAAGTAATCGTTCACGTGCCGTCTCAGCCAGGCGCTGGTTGCGCTGTACAGAAAGTTGGGTCAGTGATCGATCGCCGAGTACCTACTCATAAGTGCTTTACCTCAGCCTCTCTTGCGAGCGCGATTTCCTCCGTGTTATCCTCTGGGATGCTCGTCGCCGCAGCGAGCTCGCACTGGAGTTTCTCCTCCTACGACACCATTCCTCACGATCAGTCGATCACAATCCAAGCAAGGCCTTCCCTCGACGGAGTTTGTACCATTGCTTTGAGTGCACTCGCGGTTGCCAACTCATGCTCTTGCTTCCACTGATACAGGCCGTCGATAGCTCGCGTCATCTACACGAAACCAAAACCATCAGTACAAAGCAAAGCTCCGGCGTAATTGACGATTTTCTCTTCACCTCCGCCAGAGTCTCGTCGGAGGCAGCAGACTGCATTCGATCGGCGGCTTCGATCGCATCCACGAGATCGTCATCAAAGTCACAGTCGTCTTCCGTCATTGCACCATCGTGGACGATGGCCGGCTCCAATGGACTCGACTCTTCATGTGCCTTTCTTTCCTTGGGCGACCTGAAGCTATAACTCGCGGGCTCTTCGTGGCTGTTGTTCCCACTGAGATCCACTGCAGCAGATTCTAATGTGATTGGGCTGACGAGCAACGGCGGTATCCTCGTCGGGTGGCGTCTCGTACGCGATGGGAAGAGCTTTCGCTTGAGTGCACTGAGTCGGTTCCTCCCCACAGGCACCTCATCCTCGGATCGCGAATCGCTTGGGACAGCAATCGGCGATGTCACCACCATTCCAGTGCCTCCTGGCGGAGCGGATCGTGTGTCTTCCTCATTATTTGACCGGAATATCATCTAGAACATCGCCACAGGGGGCCCATCAGCACCGAACACAGGATGGCATCGGACTTGGGCGAACTCACCTGGATTAGCCGTCGACCATGGCCACGAGCCATGGGCAGAGCACGCTCCTCTTCAGTCTCTGCGTGGTTTAGCTTCTCGTGCAGCGCCACGCGTGGACTCAGCGTCGAGCGACCGCTATCCATCGTCACAATAGAGCATTCGACGCAGGTGGACTGCGTCGCGTCTTTTCAAGATCGCCTTCCCGACTAAGTACGCTTTTTGGATGAAGGCAACTTATACGAGACCGTGGCGAGCCTTCCAAACGTCGGCCAGGATCCTCCTGCCGTCAAGAGTCGCGACGTTTGGCGTTCACCAAGACCTCCACTCTGCCTGGATGCGGCCGTGTTTCTATACAGTACGTGTCACGCCATATCCAAAGCATGATACTGGCTGTGAGTTGTGGCCTCACACACTTGGGGACATGAGTCATGCATCTGTTCTCCACCTGTCATATCATACTATAATACGTAGTAGTCTTGATACCCGACTTGCGTGGTTCGCTCTTGCCAACAAGCTTCGAAAATGGTGATGATTTTGCGCCCGAACTGCGAGGTCTGGAATGAAACATCGCAACACACTGTGTTGAACACAGCATTGCTCCGCACATCACAGCATATTACACCAATCATAGAGCTTCAATCGTATAATTTCCTCCAATCGCCAGCGGCAAATTTTCGCGCTGAGGTTTTTCGAAGTATCCCCTCTTGCCGGGCCACTAAAGCCAGGCTGCATCTTCCAGGGAACGACATGAATCTGCACAATGAGACATCGACTGAAGACATGTACTCCCTGGGTTTAACGACACTTTGATGGCACCTGTATGTGCCGGTGCTGGTGACGAGGTGCAACCGGTGACAAGTCGGGGCGGATCCTAAAGAGTCGCAGGCGACCTCTCATGACACTTCAGGGCCACACGCCGCCCCCAAGACATGGCGCCCACTCGACCAAGGCGACTCCCAGTTCATTCTCGCAGTCTCTGCATTCAGACGAAGAGCTCGTTCAAGGCCAACGACCCTACCAGCATTGAGAGAACCAGTAAGCGAGTGAGACAGCATGCGTGGCAAGTCGTGGTCAACAGCGAGGGTACTCGTGGTGCTGAGTCTGCTCAGTGCACTCATGCTTGTGAGCGCCGAGTGCCCCAACGGGTGCTCTGGAAATGGCGATTGCATGTCCAAGGACATGTGCCAGTGCTACAAGAACTACCAAGGAAACGACTGCGCCGATCGTATATGCGCATTCGGTCGCGCTCACGTCGACACGCCGAAGGGCGACATCAACATGGACAAAGACCGTCTCACGCCTGGCTGGCTTCTTAACAGCTCCCAGGCTGATCCGTGGGGGACGTACGAACACTTCTGTCCGGATGCTGTGGCGGACGAGGCACACTTCTACATGGAGTGCTCGAACAAGGGAATCTGTGACCGTAGCACAGGGCTTTGCCAGTGTTTTGACGGATACGAAGGCAACGGATGCCGTCGTACGACGTGTCCGAGCAGGTGCAGCGGCCACGGAACGTGTGAAAGCATCCGTGAGCTTGGCGTGAAGGCTGCAGGCACGCTATTCGGACGTGAAGGCCCAGCGGGTGCAGTCAAGTACGACCTGTGGGATGGCAACAGCACACACGGCTGCCGATGTGACCCGTGGTACCACGGACCGGACTGCAGCAAGCGATCGTGCAAGGTCGGCGTGGACCCATTGTACTTGGGAGAAGGCACGCCTACGTACGAGACTTTCGTGATTCATGCAGTCGCGACAGCTCTCGTTGGTGGCGAATGGATCCGTCTTCGTGTGTTCGACTTTTATGGCGAGTCATACATTACCAAGAAGATCATGATCACCGCGGTAGCTGCCGACAACCTTGCCAGTGTGATTGCTGCAATTCAGGGCGTTCCGAACTTGACATTCAAAAAGGTCACATGCGCGGCTCAAGGGGCAACGATGGGATTCTACTCTGTCCAAGCTGGTGCGGGCATTTCGATCGTGTGTCAGTACTATGACAACCCGGGCAAGATACGCATTCCGGAGATCGCGTCGTCAAACGGATTTGGTGCGGGAGTCTTCACGAAGGTGGTCACAACGACGATGCAGGGCGTCAACGACGAGTGGTTTACCGTCAAGTCAGGTGCGATTGCATCGGGCATCACTTCCGGCGTTACCGTTGCTGCAACTCCAACGACCAGCCTGTTTCTCAGCGGCAAGGAGCTGGTCAAGATTGAAGACAACATCATGATGGTCAACGCCAAGGGGGCATCATCTCTGACGCTTGAGTTCGGCGTTTCTCAGACAATCGGCACATCTTCGCAAGTGTTCTCGGCCGCCCCAGGTCTTCTCACACTCGACGCGGGCAAGGCTCTTGCTGTCGATGCAGCAGTTGGCGCGGATGCGTTCATCTTTGCGACTGCTGCCAACCCACCTTATTCACCGGGTGATATTCTGTTCTTCCACAACCAGTTCTTCACGGTGCAGGCACAGTGGCAAGATGGAACACCACGGTGGAATGTTCAGCTGGACAAGCCTTTCGGAGGAAACTCTCTTGATGGCACAGCAATTACTGCTGCCGTGACTGCCCTCGTCTACAAGGTCACGGTGAGCCCGGACAAGACGCTGGTGTACAACTACGTCTCCGAGTGCTCCGGTCGTGGCATGTGTGGCTATGACACAGGCATCTGCACATGCTTCAAGGGCTACACGGACGACAACTGTGACACCCAGAACATCATCGCTGTCTAAGCGCCGTTCTGATCACCACAGGGCGTTCTCTTCTCTTCAGGACCACACCATCAAGCCATCAACTCCTCACCACCAGATGATACCCTCCATCGTCCTACGTTTCCTTCTCGCCCTTTGCACACCCTCTCTCCATACGCAATACATCTCCCACCCTTCCTTCTCCTTTCATGGATTTCATCAGATCTTGTGACTCTTCAAGATCCAAATCGAAATACTGCACTCTCCTCAATAGAAGACCCTTCAATGAGTTTTCCGCACCCTTGACACGACGAAGAAGAAGGAAGCTCAGGAAGCGCGACCTCTCTGTGCGTACAGCCCCTCTTCCTCTCTTCCTCTCCTCTCTACCGCCATGGCGTCTCCATCGCTATCATCGCTACTCGGGCTCACGTCCCCGTCGCCCGTGATCGCGCCCAGCGCCGTGGAGAAGCGACTGAACAAGACGGAGCTGCGCGTGGCCACGGCGGCCTTCCACCGCGCACGCGGCTACGGCGAGCGCATCGACTTCCCACGCTTCCGCGACACTGTACTACAGGAAGCCTTCCACGCCATGCCGCTTTACGCCATGCAGCGCGTGTTCATGGTGTTCAATTACGTGGACGGCTCGACGGGCGGCGCGCTGACACTCAAGGAATTTCTTGTGGGCGTCGCGATCGTGTGGAAAGGGACGCGTGAGGAGCATTTGCGCTTCGCGTTTCAGCTCATGGACCGCCACGACGACCAGGAGCTGAGCAAACGCGACGCTGTGGCGTTTCTGAGGGCTGTAGCGCGAGCTGATGGCATTGTGGCAGTCGAAGAGTCCAGTGGACGGCAGTACACAGCGGAGGAGTTTGTCGGCGGCGTGCTGTTTGCCGGTGACAACGCGATACTCACGCCGTCCAAGTATCTGAAGGTGATGATGGCACGATCGTTCAAGTACTTGGCGCTCGTGGACTGGATCCCGAAGCTCGCAGCGCAGTTTGCGAACGAGAAGAACAAATTCACGGCTGCGATCACGCCGCTGGTCAAGGGAAATGAGGCCAAGCAGGACCAATTGGACGCCATGGTCGCGACGATCCGAGTCAAGCTGAGGAGGCTGAGCATGGAGGCGAGTCCTGTGTCCACGACGTCTTCTGCGAGCTCCTGGAGTCCGACTTCGCCTCTTCAGCAGGTGAAGCCACTTGTGGAAAACGACCAGAAGAACGGCGTCAACGTGATTCAGATCGAGACGATGGGAGCCGACCAGTTCCAAGCCTTGAAAACGGCGTTGTGGGTGATGATCGAGAGCGTTCTGACTACGAATGAGCTGCTCACGGACGTGGATCTTCGACAGCGACTCGAACGGCTCATCCCCAACACACTCGTAGAGGCCACTGTACGAACAGCGCAGATGTGTGCAGGAGATTTCGTGCTTTCCAGTCCGATGCCAAGTGAGAATACGGGGAAAACGGGGGTGGCGGACGATGTGTCTTGTCGATCCAAAATGCGGCTCTTCTGGTGGATGCTGTGTATCTGCTGCTCGTGTTCAAGGTCTTCGGCCGAGGTCTTTCGGTATCTCTTCGTGTTGTTCGACAAGGAAAGCCGTGGCTACTGGACAATGGACCACTTGAGCGCCTTCATTCAGGTTTCCGACTTCCAGAACGAAGAACAGTCATCCAATGATGAAGCCACATTTCTTGCTCAAACGGTATTCGACGAGTTCGACGCGACCAAGCAGCCAGCCCTTCGCTCGGAATTTGAAGCCACGGAAATTCCGATCGCGGAAGAAGCCATCATGTTTCGATTTCGTGACTTCGATAAGTACCTCGTGCAGTATCCGATTCCAGGCTGCTCCCTAGCAGAATTGGACATCATGTTCACTCTCTTCCACATCAATCTGGCACATCAGCGAGGCCAACAACTCTCTCATCGTGCATTCCTCGATGCACTGTCCGGTTACTGTGACCAGCTACTCGCGCACGAAGTCTCGACGCAGAACGGCTTCTGCCTGTTGCCTCGATCTTCGTGGGATCGCATTGTCGACTGGATCTGTGACTACGACGCAAGTTTACTTCTCGTGGCTACACTCAAGATGCATATGTGCACAGCAGTTCATGTAGCAAGCACATCAAATGATGAGGATTCAAGCAGCCTGGCGAGAGAAGGCCTCGGCTTGGTTACGGTTCCCATCCCATTGTGGATGGTTGTCGCCATGCGATTGCGAGAACGACACACACAGCGAACGTCGCCGCACCAAACCTGGACGAACATTGCATCGAAACTGTTTTTCTCGACGGCAGACGGCGACGGCGTCGGTAACGAAGGCCCACATCGAGGATCGTGGAGCTTCAAGGGGCTTGTGACCTCACTCGACTTGACTGTCGCATCTCGCGATGGATCGGAGTGCCAGATATCGATGCCGCACTGCATTATTGACCAACAGCTATCGCTGCATGTGGTTGTGCAGACAGCTCTTTCGCTGCATGGAAATGGACGGACATCCCCGATGAATGGAGGAGCCTCCGTACTTTCATCTCACCCACAAGGCGCTTTTTTCTGCGAAGGTGAAGTCGTCTTCTCGGGCGAGAACGAATCTTATCAGCTACAAGTCTCTCAAGTCATCACGCTTATCGCACTGAGCGCACTCGGCGAAGGCGCTGACTCCCATCGACTTGCAGTGAAATTGCAAGTGCTGCTCACGGATGAGCGATGTAACAGCTCCATCCCACGGTGGCCGGCGCAAGCAATGTTAACGAGTCCAGCTAGCAGCTATCGAAGCAATGCAAGCAGCCCGTCGAGAACGCCACGTCAGAAGCGAAACGCTGCTGTCGGATGGACCAAAGTCCACGGTCTCACTAACTTGGGTAACACTTGCTTCATGAACAGTGCGCTTCAGTGTCTCGCAGTGACGCCGCTTCTACGCGAGTACTTTCTCAAGGGCGAGCATCTATTTGATATCTCTACTCATGCACAACGGCCACGATCCGGCTCGCCAAACGAGACCAGCCGCAAGCCGGGGAAATCACTCGACAGCATCCTCCCCAAATCGAGTTTGCTTCCAGTCGCGTTCGGCCAGCTTCTCGCTGAAATGAACGCGTACTCGTCGAACGGATCTGTGTCTGGAATGGCTGATGTGATAGCCCCCAAGCACATGAAGACCGCAGTCGCCACGCTGCTCCCACACCTCAGTGACGGCTCGCAGCAAGATGCGCAGGAGTTCCTATCATCGCTGCTGAGCAGTTTGAGTGAGGAGCTCAAGCGTTTGCCAGTAGATACGGCGCCCACGAGGACCGAGTCATTTCCAACGGCCAGTCCACCGTCTCTGCTATCTCGCTTCGTGAACAAACCTGACAGAGCAGCTTCCACCCCACGAACCGACAGCTCAGGTTCCAACCAGTCGGCGTTGTCAAATTTGAAATTCCTGGTGAACGACAGTGAGAGCCGTCCTGATGAAATCGTTGCCGAAGAATGGTGGATCTCGCACTTGATCGCCGAGCCATCGATCGTGACAGCGTTGTTCTCCGGCCAATTCAAGAGCACGCTACGCTGCACCAAGTGCGGGTACACGTCCGCTCGGTTTGAGCCCTTTTCATCACTTCAGCTCCCGCTGATCGACGAAACGACGATGATGTCGCCTCGCAAACGACCACAGCACCAACAAGTGACAGTGGTGCTCCATTTTTTAGATAGCCCGTGCAAAGTTCCTTCATTGCGCCTGGTTGTCCAAGCTGGGCTCGATTGGACAGTCGAGCAGCTCATCATTAAGATCCAGCAAGACCACGCGACCTACTCCAGTGGTGATACCCGACGCGACCACATCGCTGTCGTGCTGAACGGCTTCGTGATCGAAGACTACCTCGACCCGGACGCACCGCTGAGCACCATCGCCGCCCCACTGAATCTGTTTGAGATCGAGTTCGGCGATCAAGCACGAAGTTTCGGCAGTGGCCCTTCGCTCACAGATTTTGAAGCCGGCGACAAGGTACTCGCACGAGCATCTCACGGCCGGTGGGTAAGAGGTGTTGTCGAGCGACAAGCAGAGCCGTACTCGTCAAGCGTGAGCTCTCCTGTTCGATCTCTGCCTTCAGCGACGTACAATATCCGTATCACTGAAGCAAATTGCGGAACCTCGGTGTGCCTGAATCGATCAGACGTGCGACCATCGACCAGGGAACGACTGCTACTTCTTCGGTTCGTGCATCGGCGGCCTGGACTCGTGCCATTCTACTCCACGTCACCGTATCGTCAAGCGCTGTGCGGGTTTCCATTCGTACAACGCCTTCCAGCATCGCTTCTCACTGGACGTGGGCTATACCACATGATCCACGGCAAATTCTGCTCCCATGAAATGGCCTCCAGGCGTCCGTTTGTATTGAAGCGTGTGCGAAATGACGGCAAATGTTGTGGTCTGTGCCACTGGACGGAGCAGTGTGACGGCTGTCAGATCGACCGCTTGGACGAGGAGCCACTCGACCTGGAGATGGATGAGACGATCGCCATTGAATGGACTCTTCATGCCCACGAGCCCGTGGAAGAGTGGGTTCTGAGCGGCTACTGCATCGAAGACCACTCAAGCTACGTCGCGTTCAAGCTCGACAACACGCATTCACTGGAAAAGAGTCTTGACATGCTGTGCTCGAGTGAACAGGTCGAGGCAAGATGCAGTCACTGTCCGAGGGACAGAGATGATGCGTCATCGGAAGCGACATCAAAGCCAACACCGTCCGCTTTCGTGCCTCACACCAAGACCCTGGCGTTATGGTCTCTGCCTCCGATCCTGGTCATCCAGCTCAAGCGGTTCGAGCTTGTCGCAGACAGAGGATACACGTGGCAGCGACTCAACCACAGTGTGGACTTCCCCGTCGAAGACTTTGACATCTCTAAATTCCTTGCCGCTTCAAACCCTCAGACTTCGACAGACACCCACGAAGAGCGCGAGGAAGTGGCGCGTGCGGCAGCCTTCCTCACAAACGAGCTGCAGTTCCCAACGACGACGCCCTCGCGTGCCGTGAGCTCCTACCGATTGTACGGCATCGTCAACCACATGGGCGATCTGGGTGGCGGCCACTACACCGCCGACATCCGCCATCCGGACAACGCCGACTGGTGGCTTGCGGACGACGCCAGTGCGATGCCGGCCAATGCGCAGACGCTTTCGCCGTCGTCGTCGGCTTACTTGCTGTTTTACGTGCGAGACGACCTCGACCCGACACTCGACGACGAAAGCGACGTAGACGAAGACAGCTCTGGCCCGTCACGGCCGACGCTGTCGGAGTTTTTCCCTCGACAGACCAACGCGACGCGTGTGGACGACGCGGCCATTCGTGCGCTGTGTAAGCAGGACGTGTGGAAGCGAGCGACGTCCCGGCTCACTGATCTGAGTGGAGCGTCTCCGTCGAAAGCGACCATGAAACGCGACGATGGCAACTGCACAGTCATGTAAAATTGGTTATATCCACAGGAATCCCCAAAGCAAAAATGGATCCACGAATGAGAAACAGAAAGACAGGCTGTCAGTCGTCGCGGCGGCGGTGGCTCTTCTTGGAAGAGGACGACTTGCTGTGCTTGCTGCGTTTCTCTTTCTTGTGCTTCTTCGACTTGCTGCTCTTGTGCTTGCGGCTTCTGCGTCGCTCTCCGTCGCTCTCGCTGTCACTCTCGCTCTCGTCCTTGCGGCTTCGCTTGCGATCTCGATCGTCTCGAGGCGAAGAGCTTCGTCGTCGACTGGCGCGAGCCCTATCGACTCTACGGCTCCTGCTTCGGCTACTGCTTCTGGATCGTGAGGCGTCACGCTCGCGTCGTGGGCTCACACTACGTGAGCGGCTTCGTACTGGTCGCTTCGCCTCGGGACTCGGACTCGCACTGTGGTCGCGACGACGCGGGGAGCGGCCGCGGTCCTCGTTGCCACGGGACGACGCCCGACGCTTGCTCTTGGACTTCTTCTTGGACGAACGACGGCGGCGGCGGTCGGATTCCGACTGGGAATCACTGTCCGACTGGGCGGATTCTTCATCACTGGACGAATCAGAAGAGGACGACGCGTTGGCCGCTGGCTTCTGCTCCACGGCGTCCAGGAAATTGCGGCACTGGAACGTCAAGTGGCCCAGCATCCCACACTTCTTGCACGCGCCACGCAGCTCGTTCTGGTCCGTAACAGCGTCAGAAATGAACCGTATTTACCGCTAGAGGAGTCAGACAAACGTACCGTTTTGTTGGACAGCTTGGCGAGCGCCATGAGACCCTTGGCCTGCTCGTGGGCCGCCTCGGAGACCTTCGCGGCCTGCTCTTCGCCCTGTTTCCACCATTTTTTAAGTGAGTTTTCGTCCAATTTCCTGCGATTTTAACGGCGATTAACGCACCTCCGCGGCGTACGGATCGTAGCCGATGGTGTTCTTCCAGATGCCCGTCATCTTGAGCGCCGCGCTGCTGTGCATGCGGTTGTTGTGCGGCATGCGCACGCGTCCCGACGTCGCCGGCATGGTGGTCACGGTCGCGTGCTTGTCGCCGGTTGCTTTTCGTTGGTGCTTTTCGTTGGTGCTTTTCGCCAACAAAACAGAATGGAAGTAGAAATGCAGCACAGTTTCTATCATTTCTAAAGGAGCTGAATTACTAAAATAGACAATGCGTTTCGTTGGCGTTTGTTGGGTCAAGTTGAAGTGAGTGGCCGAGTGGGAAGCCACGATGGACACGGACGAGTATGAGCTCGAGTACGAGGCGGTGCGTCCGTATATCCACGCTATGGAGATGCCCGATGGCTGTTAGATACTAATCGATTGGTGCTACAGGAGTCTCCGCCGCGACACAGCCGACAGCAGTCCGTCGGGATCGTCGAGGAGGCCGCGGCCTTGGCGTCTCTTGAGCCGGAAGAGAGTGACGCCAACGCAGTCAGCGATGGAGAGCTCAGTGATACAGAGACGTTGCGGACGGACGTGCAGCCGCGGGATCCAGAGCGTGATATGCGTTCCGTGGCCTCCGTGGTGGTGTCCAAGGGCCGCAAACGCCCCCTGCAGAAGGAGAACGAGACGAGTCTGGTGGCGGCACTCACGCGGAAACTGAAGCAGTACAAAAAGGCAAATGCCGAGCTCCACCATCAACTGCAGAAGTTCTACCAGAACGAAGCCATTGCATTTGTGAGTGTGCGGCGGTTTGATTTGGCGAAGGACGGAGACCGGGACACTGACTGTGTGTGTGTGTGTGTGTGTGGGATGATCAGTTCGAGAACAAGGCTCAGGACAGGCAGCGGCAAGTAGACGCGCTGACACAGGAGAACAGGACGCTTGAACAGCAGCAGAGAGTGCTGTCAAGACAAGTGGAAGAGCTCAAAGACGCTGTTGTAAGTCGAGTTGTTGTTGCTGGAGAGGTGTTGGCAGAAAGTTGATAACACGGAATGCCACGAAAACAGGAGAGTCTGCCAGCCAAGCGAGTGGCGGAACGGGAAGAGCTACGTGTGTACCGCGAGCAGCTTCGGCTTTACAAAGACAAGCAAAAGCAGGCGGAAGAAAAGGCCACGAAGCTGCATCAGCAGGCCGTGGACTTGGCGACTGTGAACAAGTCGCTGGTGGAGAAAGTCAAGCAGCTTGACAGTGAACTTGCACCATCGTCGCCGTCTCAAGGCGGTTCACATCGATTTTCGTCGGCGCTAGGCCAAGAAGAAGCGGAGACGATCATCGCGAGTCAAGAGGATGAGATCACACGACTCCACCATCGCGTTGACGTGATGAAGAAGGCCATCAAGCTGGACCGGACAAAGTTTGAGAAGGAGACTCAGGACGCCAAGGACGAGCTCGACAAAGTTCGCGTGGATTTGGAGCGGTATCACCAGCAAGTATTTGACAAGGAGAAGGTGATCCGCAGCCAGTTTCTGGAGATCAAGCAGCTGAAGCGGTCGCTGAAGGAAGCGATCGTCCACATGCAGTTGAACCAGCACCTGCATCAGGCATCAGGCGGGCGAGACGTGCGGTTTGCGAACCAGCGTCATCCCCAACATCAGCTACTACACAACGTAGGACCAGGCGGAAGTGGAGCCCGTGAGCTGTTGAGTCGCCTTGGAATGGCACAGCTACTCCACTCTCCAAGCAAGGCTTCGTCCATTCACCTTTCAGCCACAGCTTCGACCACCAGCTTCTCACCTCGACCACCACAAGGCTACCACTCACAGTCTGCTCGACATGCTCCGTGCCCACCTACCCTACTCGGATCGCCTCGAGACAAGCATCCCAAGAGCACTGCACGGCATATTGGCCGTAGTGGGCACACACACCTCCTCGAACCCAAAGCTCCCACTTCTAGAACGGGGTCATCCAGACGAGAACTAGTATGTCAACCATTGGCTCCGTCAGCCAGCGAAGCCTACTACGAGGACGTGGACCGCTCGACTTTCCAGTCGCTGCCGATGGACTCAGTGCAACTGACCCACGACATCGACGACGCACGTGGCGATGCAGAAAATGAATCATCATGAGTGCCTGCCTGACAACCATTCATGACCTCATGAGGCCTTCACTCTTTGGATGGCTCGCGCACGAAACGACGCGTCTTTTCAAGATGCAACCCGTCCCCCGACTCCCCATGGCAGCACCCAACGGCTCCTGTGATGCGCATGCGGCTTGCACAGGCCGCTTACTCCACTAAGCATCGCGTTGGGCGCCTTGCGAGATCATTCTGGATCTTGGTCTGCGTCGTGGCCAGACAGGAGTTTCGCCCCGATTAGGCGGGAGGATCTTGCCAAGTTCGAATCAACTCGTAAATCGAAAGATTGCACGCGTTGTGGGTTGGGCTTCTTTCTGCGTTTGCAGCGGCGGGAGATCTCTCTGTTCTACGTACCGATATGTAAGGGACAGGGGGAGTGGCGTATCTGGTGGCGCACGTGCGTCCCCGCGCAGCTACAGTCGCGAGGTTTTCGCGCCTTTTTTCAGACGAGGCTTCAAATTGCGGACCCACGAGCCCCTAGGCAGCGACGACTCGTCCAAGAGAGTCTCACTTTAACATTTGCCTCCTGTATCACCCACACGCTTCCACGTCAAGATGACTGAGTGCCACGCCCAGGAGATCACGCTGCCGTCCACGCCTCGCTCGGCCGCGAGCCTGCTGTCGCCCTCGGTCTCACCGACGGGAACGGCTTCCTTCGCTAGCGACTTCAGCGACGATGACGATCTGGACGAAGAGACCAAGCGGATTAGACGACTGTGCTCCCAAGAACGGTGAGATGCAGCCATGATAGCGCCGGACTGGCTGCGTTTGAGATACTGACGCTGTCTGCACTAGCCTGCTACGGAGCCCCACGGACAAACTACTCTCGCCCGTCACTCGGGCGTTGAAAACCCACCACAAGCGCGTCCCAAAGCTGTACGTGCATGCATCATATCACCACATAGAAGCTCCGCCATTGTCTAACACAGGCCTTTCACGCAGCGTGCGGACGTCGCTGGCGTCGCTCATGGACACTATCTGAGCTCTTCAGAATCCACGGAAATCTTTCCGGTTATGTATTTTTCACGATCCCGGAATCTATATTTATGACGCGTAATTTACCTTTTCTTAAAGTTCGCATGCGTACCTATCCGACCAGCGGATCCTTTTCCTTGTCTGTCAAAGGGTATCCATCGCGATCATCCGAAGAACTCGCCACCTCGCCGGCCATGAGCTCGTCTATCGACATCAAGCTCAACCGCGTGGACCGCATCTTCCGTCCACATGTAGGTCTCTATCTCCCATATCTTACCTCGGAGCTCCTGGAGTCTCTAATGCTCTATGGGCTCCGTCATCCAGGAGCTCGTCCAAGGCCAAGTGATCATCTCCTCGCCCAAGGGCTTCGCACACCAGGGCATCTCTATGAAGGTGGAGGGCAGCGCGCGGCTGCAGATCAGCGTCAAGAGCGCGGGGCTGTTCGAGTCCTTCTACAACGCCGTGGCGCCGCTGGATCTCGTGTACTTCCACATCCCGATCGCTGGTCCGGGCAAGGTGCCGTTTGGCATCACCAAGATCCCGTTCGAGTTTGAGCTGCTGGGCATCGACGGGCAGCCACTGTTTGAGACCTACCACGGCGTGTACGTGTCAGTCAAGTACGAGATCACGTGTAGCTGCGTGCGTGGCATCATGAAGTCGAATCTGCACAAGACCGTCGAGTTCATCGTCGAAGTGCCGGTGAGTAGCGTGGAGGCTTGGTGTCTGTGGTTGTGTTTGGCTGATTATAGCGTTGTATGGGTGTATGTAGCTCAGAGAGCCGATGGATGACGCGCCGGAGGAGTTTAGCGTCACACCTGAGAGTCTCGAGAACGTGCGGCGGGTACGTGGAGCTCACTTCGATTGGACGACTGCAAGGGTTGAGTTGGCTCACTTGTCTGCTTGCAACTCTCCAGAAAAGCCTAGCGACGGTGCCGTCGTTTCACATATCTGGACGCATCCACCGTACCAACTGCCCCGTGAATCTGCCCTTCACTGGAGAGGTAGCTCCCAGTACACTCTGCTTTGATGATTGTGTGTGGTCCTGACGCTGTAGCGGATGCAATAGATCGTGATTGAACACGCAAGCGCGCCGATCAAGTCGGTTGAACTGCAACTGATCCGTGTGGAGACAGTCGCCCACACTGAGGGCATTGCACGTGACGGTGAGTCATCGGTGAATGCTACGACTTGCCTGCTACCACTCGAAGTACTCACTATGTGTTTTGTGGATTCAATAGCGACTGAGATCCAGAACGTCCAGATCGGGTGGGGCGATGTCTGCCGGCAAATGGTGATCCCCATCTACATGATCTTCCCTCGGCTCTTCACGTGTCCGACCATGCTCACGTCTCGTAAGGTTCTGTCTCCGTCACGATGCAAAAGCTGCTGGACTGACTGGAGTTCATTGGATGGTGAATAGGTTTCAAGGTCGAGTTCGAGACGAACGTCGTCGTGCTGTTCGAAGACGGCAACATGGTCACCGAGAACATCCCCATTACGCTATATCGCTAAGTGGGGGGCAGCCCCTCTCCTCGTGATCGCTCGCGTTGCTTTGTTTGTGACCAACTGGTCCCTCCTCCACACGTGAACACTTATACCACCTTTCTTGCGTCTACTTGTTGCGCTTGAAGATCTTGCTCAGCAGCATGGTGAACACCTCGGACGGCATCGCCTTGACCTGCGCGATGAGCTCCGTGAGTTGGATGTACGTCTCATCCTCGTACTTGTGGAACAGCGTCGCCAGATCCAGTTCGTTGTACAGGCTCTTGACGATCGCGATCGACGCTGCGTCGTTCTTACCGTAGTGCTGCTTCAGCACCTCACGCTGCTCAGACGTGGAGCGCTGCAACGCCTGGACGACAAGCCAGCTGCACTTGTTGTCCTGGATGTCCGTGCCGACCTTGCCGATGACCTTCTCATCGCCGTAGCAGTCGAGGAAGTCGTCCTGGATCTGGAAGAACTCGCCGATCTGAACGCAGATCGTCTTGGCGAGTTCGTGGGACGCGTCGTCCGTCACGCCACTCAACAGCATGGCACACGCCGCCGACAGGTAGAACGTGTAGTACGCCGTCTTGTTCTGCACGATCTGGCGGTAGCGCTCGACCGTGAAGCGGGAGAGGTCGGGCTCGGCGTCCAGCGGCTGCGACGTGAGGTCGAGCAACTGGCCGAGCTCCGTGCGGAACACGACGTCGTGGAACAGCTCCACGAGCGCCATATAGATGGCCTTGTCCTCGCGGAAGTGCTTCTTCAGGATCTGGAACACGAACGTCTCGAGCAGGAACGCGTCGTTGATGGCGATCATCTTGACCTGTGGCTTGCGGTACCAGCATGGCTGTCCACGACGAAGCACCGAGTCGTCCATGATGTCATCAGCCACGAGGAAGAACGCCTGCAGCCACTCGATGCACCAGCCCAAGATGCTCGCCTTGCGCGTCATCTCGGCCGACAGCGGCTGGCCGTCCTTGGCGAGAAGTGCCTGCGTGCTGAGACCATCAAGAGCTCTGTGTGAGTGCCTTTTCATATAGTAGAGATGGAGTGGAACCGCACCAGTGGATGACGCTGATGCCGCGGTTGAGCTTGCCGCCGATGCAGTTGTACTCGATGACGTCGGCCACCCAGTCGATGGCCTCCTGCGGCATGCGGTGGTCGCGCTGCAGCAGCTCCAGCATGTCCTGCTTCAGGTCTGCGCACACGCGGATAAACTCTACAGGCACAAGCAGGAGTCAGCACTCAGATGCGCATCCAATAGGAGGCACCAGGGTCCCACGAACCTTCGCGCTCGGCGGCCATGGTGTTCGTCGTGTTCGTGATTGATTGTCTTGTGGTCCTTCAAACGAAGGTCTCAGCTGCGGATCACACATTATATCCGCCAATCATATGTCTAATGTTGGCCAATCAAATGCGTTTATTAATATGGGTACACTCAGATGAAGATGCGGAATGGGACTTCTAGCGGTTGCGGCTATGGCAGTCTAGTACAGTTGCGAGGCCATGTACAGCGCCCACGACCGCGTGAGTCCGTCGTCGAGCTGGACTTGCTGCAGCACACCCAGCGATGTCGTGCGGTCGATACGCGCGTAGTTGGCGTACAACAGACTGAGCCACGGGTTTGTGAGGTCGGTAGTGCTCACGATCGTCTCCTTGGACAGCACTTGGTCCCACTCCTCCTGAATGAACGTGCGCGTGCGCACGAAGTCGGTCACGGGCGTGATCGGGATCATCTGGATGCCGTGGATGCAGTACTTTTCCCCACTGAACCACGTCGCGTAGTCCACCTTGTTGTCGAACAGAATGCCCGGCGCCTTGTTGGCCTTGAAGCTCGCCGGGTGCACCGTGTTGGAGTTTTCCATGAGGAAGTATCGCTGGATCGCACGTGCATTGAGCTTGACCATGAGCTTACCGATGGCTGCCATTCGTGTGTGGCCTGTAGCCTGGCCGTACAAGTACAGTGCGTACGCCATGTTGACGTCTTCGCTCGTGCTTTCTTCGTCCTTGCCGTCGGCAAACGTCGTGACGCCGTGCGAGTACGAGTGGCCACGGTACCAGTCAAAGTGACGGAACTTGGGGAAGAACGGGTCGATGCTGTTGGGCGTCGCGACATCGCGAGCCAGTAGACGTGCCATTTTGTTCAGATCTGCCAGGCGAGACCACGTCGGGTGGAGCATGTTGATCACAGCGGCGCTGTAGATCCAGTAGCCGTAGTGGTAGTGGTGGTCGTTGTACACGGAGTTGCCAAAGTCGGCGTTCATATCGCCAGTCGTGAAGCCCTCCGAGCTCACGACGCCGCCGTAGACGCGGTCGTACTGCAGTGGGAAGAACCACGTATTGTCGAGGAACGGTTCGATGATACTCTCGAGCTTCGTGAGGCAGCGACGCAGGATCGACAGGTCGGTACCAACGATAAGCGGGTCGTTCGCCATGAGACACAGCGACGCATACTTCTGCGCAGCCTTGCCGTTGAAGTAGAAGCTTCCACGCTGTGCAATCATCCACGAGGCCTGGATGTCGCTGATGAGCGTACTGAGTAGGTTCTGCTGGGCTGCATCGGACGCCGTGAGTCGACGGCGCGGGTAAAACGTGATAGGGAGCGACGCCTTCTCGTTCAGAACCCACACAGGCGGAGAGGTCTTGGTCACGAGCGCTCGCATCTCACCACGCGTCGTCGAGCGTACGCTCGCGCCGGTGATCTCACTGACAGTCGCCGAGTCGATGGTCTCCATCTGATGCGGCAGTGCAAAGTGAAGCAGTCCCTTGCCACAGTCGCCAGCAGTCTGGAACTGGAAGGTGTACTCGGCATCGTTGCCGATGCTCACGTTGCCGCCTTGCACGATACAGTCCTTGTAGACATCGTACATCGAAATGGGTGTCTCAGCGAGGACAGGCGCAACGCGGATCGTGCCGGTGAACGACGCGAGCGTGCGTAGGATCTGGTTGCTTTCGATGGTGAAGGCCACGTCTGAGCTCGTGTAGAAGACCCACTGGAGACCGCTCACAGTATTGATGATGAACTTGCGGCCCGTGATGATCGTGCCCTGCGTGACGGAAGAGATGCCATTGATGGACGCGATGGGGACTTGAATCGCAATACGTGGCGAAAGCTGCGTGTAGGTCGCCGTGAAGAACGCCATGCCGCTGACGATGTTCGATTCAAGAGCCATTGGCGACGAGGGTGAGATCGTCATCGCCACACGCACACCAAGGTCGGACCAGTCCGTGACCCGCAGCGTTGGCTGCGTCTTGGCAAACTCCGTCGCACTGAAGAGCACCTCTTTGTGGGCGACGTGGCCGTAGAACTTCACCTTGCCGTCCGCTGTGAGATCGCTGAAGTAGCGGTAGCGGTATGGGTATCCCATGGCCAGTCCGTACAGATTCTGGGAGCTCACGGTCTCCATGCTCACAGCAAACGGGTTCGGCCAGAGCGGCTGCGTGACATTTGAAGTCTCATCACACGTGATCAGGTTCCCCCACCACGTATTGGTCGGGATGGCGCGGCCGCTGGAGATCTCGACGTTACGCGGCGCGCAAAGCGAAAGCTGGCTCGTCGTGTGCCGTAGAAGTGACTGAGGAGGTGTGAGGTCGCCGTATTCCCACGTGTCTTGGACATCAGCCGCCAGGATGGTGGAGAGCCACGTGAGCGAAGCCATGGCGGCTTGGAGTTTCATGGTGATCTAGTGAAGGTCCGCGCTAGCCTGCAACAATGGATATGGTGGCTTGAAAGCAACGCCGAGGATGAGACTTGAAGGCTTTGCTCGGACAGTCTGGCGTACGCATCCCTGCGTCTTTCACTAACGGCTCTGACGCTCGGCGGTTGCTGTTGCCAAGTCGCCATCATCCCATGGGACGCAGACGGAGAACACTCTTCGCGTGAGCTTTGAAGGTTGCCATGCGACACAAACGACACAAACGCGCAGGGCGAACTCAAAACGGAGTGGGGAAGCTCAAAATACATTGTGTCAATGGCCGTTCCGAGGTGGTTGGAAGCGTGTCGCTGGGCGTTTCGTGGCCTCCTCGTTCCTGAAGATACTGGGACATCTTTGGATACTGTGCATGCTCGTTGTGGCTATGACGTGTGCTCATGCAAGGCCGACGCTTTGGCTTCGATCGGACGGAATCATCGACTGGCTTCTCGCTTTGCTCTTCTTCTTGCGGCTAGGCGTTCCGATCACGAGTACTTCGGGTGTTGTGAGCGGCGGTGATCGCCTGTAGCTCAGTCCGATGGAGCCGTCGCTCATCGGCTCTGGCGAGCCAAACTTTGAGAGGAGCTGCTTGTGGGTTTGCTCTCGTGTGGCCTCTCGCCTGCGATAGAATTCGGTCAATGGAAACAGCGCCACGCACACCGCCAGAGACAGTGAGTAAACCACAGTGAGGTCGCCGTCGGCCTGCAAGTTCGACAGATACACGGCGGGGTACTCAAGCAAGCTCACGATCGAGCCGACGGAGAAGACGATACCCATAAGCGTGCCGAGATTCTTGAGACCGAACGTCTTTGCCGTATACGCGGAGGCGACGGCGTAGAGGAAAGCGCGGAAGCCCGTGAATACGACGAACGTGAAGGCTTGCAGCGGCAGATACTCGACCAGCGCGAGGATATTGTAGATGACGCCCAGTGAGTTGGTCAAGATCAATGACAGCGTGAGTCCACGTGGCCTCTCAACAATGAAGTCGATAGCTGGCACGAAGACGAAGCCCAACGGCAGGACGAGACTGAAGATCTTGGTGTAGAGGAAGTGGCGCACAGAGTCGCCGTAGTTCAGCAGCAGTTTGTTCGCAGTGCCGATGTAGACGCTTGCTCGCAGAACGTGGATGCTGGCGAAGACTAGAATGTAGCCGAACTCGAATGTCTCGAGCTGGCGGTGGATAGGCATTTCGCTCAGCTTGGAATCGATCATGCCTGTTCGGTAGAGCTCGTGAATCTCGTCCGCGTCGTGCTCACTGGCGAACTGAGCCTCATTCAGAGTGCCATAATCCACGTAGTGAGACTTGAGAAGTTGCTTGGCAGCCTTTTCACTCACTGGTGAGTTGTGGGACAAATCCTCTCGGTCAAGAGCCGACTGGGACTTGGCTGCATCCAGCTCTTCATCCAGCAGACTCGCTTGGCGTTCGTACAGTGTCTTCTCGTTCAGCCCCCACAACACAAACAGAAGCGTGTACACGGCGACAGCAAAGCACGCGTAGCCACTGAACAGCACGAATCGTGACGCTCGGAACACTGAGCGCACGCCGTACAGCGCGAGGAAGATGACGCTGCTGCCGTCGAACAGACAGCTGATGGCCGCGAGGATCGCGGTCTGGTGCTGCATGATCAGGAAGCTCGCTGGGTACGACGCCATCATGGTGATCGTTCCTCCAATCGCCATCAGCACGTAGGCAGGCACGAATACGTCGAAGGTCTTGGAGTCGGCGACGGCCATGAGCAGCAGCGCGACGACCTGGACACCGCCGGCCAGTGCCGTCGCGGCCTTGGGTCCGTACCGGTCGAGAAACACACCAACAGGCAGCGACGACGCGTTCGTCGCCACGGCGGCCAGTGCGAACATGAGATTGAGGCGGTTTTCCTGTGCGACGCACGGCTCCGACGGCAGTCCCGAGTCGAGTTCATGGGCCTCACACAGCTCCGAGTATTGCTGCTCGTCCAGAAGCAGTAGCAGAAGTGGAGCCCAGCCGAACACCACACCGGAGAAGAATAGGTCGGCCAGTAGCACTACCACCACGAGCGCGATGCGCTTGGTCTCTACACGCCGGCGCGTGGGGCGACTCCGCAGCGTCATCCCCATCACGATCAGCGTCGGAGCTCGTCGATGTCAGTCAGCCATTGAGACCGAGGAGCCAGCCGGATATTCTACTTTCATCCAATTAGATAGATTAACGCATCTGATTGGCTGAAACCAGAACACAGAATACCGATGTGATACCGGTAATGAAATCGGTATATCCATTCTTTCCTTGTTGGTTCTTTTCCACGTTGAAACTTCCCCCCAAGGAGCACGGGCCAAAAAGGCGGACGGCAAGCGGACGCCCGAAGAACGCGCGTCCTGTACGACAGCTCCACGCGCGAGCAGCTCCTTGTGAGGCACCCGTAGGTAGCCAGATCGATTCCTCTTTGTGTGGCTATGCGTTGGGCTGAGTGTGGTGTCCAGCAGACGAGCATGAGCGAAGATCCGCGCAAGGCCGACCGGTCGGTCGCGAGCACGCGCGAAGACGCGGCGGCTTCGAGCGACGCGGCGGCGCCCGCCAAGCCCAAGGACGCCAAGCCGAAGAAGGAGGAGATGCGCAACGAGAGCACGGGCATCAGCGTGGGCGACTCGACCCACACGCTGGCGGATGTGAGTCGCGAAGATGCATGTTGAACTTGGAGAAAGGGCGCGATCTGACGCTGTGGATGGATCGTGGCGTGGATGGGTACACAGGGCAAGACGATCCACTACTCGGCAGAGCGTATCATCGGAAACGGATCCTTTGGCGTCGTCTTCCAGGTGAGAAAGAGAGAGAATGAGAGAGAGAGAGCGAGAGAGGAGAAGGATTCCGGTGGTGATGGAAAGAAGGCTGACTGTATGTGGGGCGATTATTGGATGGAACGGCTAGGCGTCCGTGGAGGAGACGGGCGAGATCGTGGCCATTAAGAAGGTGCTTCAGGACAAGCGATTCAAGGTTCGTGGGCGTTGTTGAAGAGCTGTGAGTGGATGTGGTTGGTTAATGGACGACTGTTGTGTGGTGGTGATGACCTGTAGAACCGTGAGCTCCAGATTATGCGGCAGCTCAACCACGTCAACATCGTGCAGCTCAAGCACTGCTTCTACTGCAACGGCGAGAAGCCCGACGAGCTGTACTTGAACCTCGTGCTCGAGTACATCCCAGACACGGTGTACGGCGTGGCGCGCCAGCTCCAGAAGGCCAAGCAGTACATGCCCGTGACGCTGGTCAAGCTCTACATCTACCAGATCTGCCGCTCGCTGGCCTACATCCACTCGACGGGGATCTGCCACCGCGACATCAAGCCGCAGAACCTGCTGCTGGACCCGCGCTCGCACGTCGTCAAGCTGTGCGACTTTGGCAGCGCCAAGGTGCTGCAGAAGAACGAGCCGAACGTGTCGTACATTTGCTCGCGCTACTACCGCGCACCCGAGCTCATCTTCGGCGCGACTGACTACACAACGGCGATCGGTGCGTGCTTGTTCTCATCCCCGGAGGCCGATTTAGCTTTGTGAGACTGATGTCGTTACTGTGTGTAGATATCTGGTCGCTTGGCTGCGTGTGTGCGGAGCTGCTGCTGGGGCAGCCACTGTTTCCAGGCGAAAGCGGCGTCGACCAGCTCGTCGAGATCATCAAGGTGCTGGGCACGCCGCAGCGAGAGGAGATCGAGGCCATGAACCCGAACTACACCGAGTTCCAGTTCCCACAGATCAAGGCCCACTCGTGGAACAAAATTTTCCGGTCCCGGACACCGCCAGAAGCCATCGATCTGCTGTCCAAGATGCTGGTGTACGACCCAAAGAAGCGTCTACGACCGCTCGAGGCCGCGGCGCATCCGTTTTTCGACGAGTTACGGCAGGAGAATCTTGTGCTGCCGAACAACGCGACGGTGCCACCGCTGTTCAACTTCACGATGCAAGGTGAGTCTCTGTGTGTGATGAAGGCGGAGTCAACTACGCAGGTTCTGACTCGGTGTGTGGTTGGAAAACAGAGCTCTCGCAGGTTGACATCGCGACACGAGAGAAGCTGGTGCCAGTCCACGTTCGAACGACGTCGAACTGGCCTGTTGGATCAGACGGCAAGTGGCCGGAGCCGTCGAAGAGCGCGAGTGCGTCCTCAAACGGTAGCGCGAAGTCGTAGCTTCAGTATTATAGTTCCTACGAGAGCCATCCATCTTCTGCCACCAGCAATCGATAATTGTCGACATGGTGAGCCCCCAACATCGAGAAAAGTCGTAAACAAAACCCAAAGCAAGAGAGTGTGTATTGCCGCCCACCGCATCGATCGCGTGGTGGCTGCGAGTCTTCAGAGTGTGAGAATGTTCGTAGCTGACCTCCCCGTAGAGCTCTCCAACTTGCTCGTGTGCGATGCCTGGTGCAGCAACCGCTCCTCAGGTCCTGTGCCGTGGCGAAATCCCGCCGACGTGTGGAGCTGTCGACCACGCAGTTCCGGTCCTTTGCCTGGTGTCGCTTTGCCCACGGATGCGCTGCTCACAGGCAGCAGGTCCGTGGCTGTGTCGAAGCGTGGGGTGATCGACACGCTTCCCAGGCTGCTATGGAGTAAGCCGAGAGAGGTCTGAGGCCTCACGCGCTGCCGCTCCCGCTCACGAGCCGTGGCGATCTGGAACTGCTCCTCCCATTCCTTCTTGGTGTTCTTGATGTCGTTGCGGATCATCTCCAGGGACACCTCGTTCTGCAGGATGAGCTCCGTGAGCTCCACATCGATCGACGCGGACTCTTCCAGCAGCCGCGAGTCGCTGAGGCGTTTGGATTTGCCTGTGAAAGGCGCTGCGGCAGATCCGCCTCGTTCCGCACTCGTGTCTCCTGTTCCACTAGTAGCCGTTGATGTCGTCACCTCACTGGCTACGACTTCGTGGCTCTTTAGCATCTGCCGTAGCCGTGTGACTTCTCGTCGTAGCTGCTCATTCGCCTGCTCCAAGTCCATCTTCTTGGAATCTGCACCTGACCCAGTCGCCAGTGACGCTGGAATGGGCGGACAAGTGCTCACGAGACTGAGCTGCTTCTTCAGCGCGGCGACTTGCTCTTGCAAGATGGGGATGTTGTTGTTTTCGATCTGGAGACGACGGTTCTCTTCCATCAGAGCCTGCTCGCTCGCCTCGGCATGGTGGGACTTGTAGCCGGCAAGACTCTCTTCCAGCACCTCGATGTGCTTGAGTAGCTTACGGATCGTGGTCTTGGGGTCCGATGGATCGATGCCCAAGTTCGATGTGAGCACAGGCATGCCGGATGCACTCGCAGCCGTCGACGGCCGAGACGCCGCCGCCGGTGTGATCGGGCGCGTGGGTGTTGACGGCGTTTCCATCGAGTTGTGATCGTGGTCGACATCTTCGTCCGGCACTGGATTCGCACCGCGCATCTTTTCCACAAAGCTGCTACTGCGAGACAGTGTCTTCATCTCGTCATCCAGATCGCCTTCTCCTGTGTAATCGCCGTCGTCGTGGCGGATCGTCAGCGCCTCCGGGCCATGGGATTCCTGTGCCAGGTACTCGAGCAAGATCGGATTGTTGTTGAGAAAGTCGTCGCGGAAGAGCCGTACGTTGCCCTTGGGCATGAGTTTGCTTGTGAATGGATCAAACGCTATAGAAAAACAAAATTAGTCAGTGTGAGGAGGCAGTGATGACGGCAATGGTCATAGCATAACGTACGTTTGGACGGAGTGAGTGGCGGTGCGCCGGCCTCCCACGGCTTCGCCGTGAGTGGCTTCGATCCCATACTCGTGGCTGTTGACGGACGTTGATCGGCGGCAGGCGGTCGACCAAGTGCGACGCGTTCGTCGGCCAGGTCCTTGTCAAGCTGCGTGACTTGGTCTCCGTCGAGGGTCTTGAGCCTCGGTAAGTAACGCACCACTTGGAACTTGTAGCCGTCAATCTCCTGGGAGCACGGATTTCCCCCTAAATCAAGCGAGCGCAACTGGAGAAGACATAGAATCGAGTGAGTGGTCCAATCATCTGAGCCGACAATGAGCAGCTACATGTACCTTCGTGAGGACTCGACAGGTGCCAAGGCTGGCTTCCAAGTCTGTGATGAGGTTACCATACACAGACAGCGTGTTGAGCTTGGTGAAGGCCTTGAGTGGTGTGACATCGGTGAGCTGTTGGGCACTGAAGGGTCAGACCACGAGTTTCAAGACGTGCAGAGATGAGGCTTCGAAACGCACGCGGTTGTTGGAGAGGAACAGTTTCTCCAGGCCAAAGCACTGCAGGTTTCGCAATGAAGAAATCTGGTTGAAGTTGAGATTCAGCTTCATGGCCACAGAGAAGCACAGTCCATCGGTCAGTCAGCTTGCGTGGGTCGGACATTCGCATTTTGGCACGTACCTCGATCAGATTGCTCCAATGCTGGAAGCCCTGCAGCGTTGTGAGTTTGTTGTGGGACAGTGATAGGATCTCCAGAGCGATGAGGCTCTGAGCGCACTCATCTTGGATACCGACGAGCCCCTCGTCACGCAAGATCAGCTACATGAAGACGCAAGGTTCCACCAGTCAGCAAACTTCCGACCTCCATGTAGTGAGAGCCGTACCTCCTTGGTCGCCATGGGCTCGTACAAACCAAGCCTGGACATGATAAAATCCGATGACAAGTAGCCCAACCGCGCGGCGCTTCGGCTCGTGAGCAGCACAGGAGCGGCAGCTTCACCAGGTTCAACAGGCTCGCTCCCATTCGCAAGCGCAAGCTTCTCCATCGAGATAATATCCTTGTGGTGAACCGTCTCGTCTCGCTCCATTTTCAACACCCCCACACGATTCCTCCAACGCGTACGAGAACTCCAGCCTCGAGCGTCTGTTCGAGTCCCACGCGGAGCTTACGATGCGGTTACATGCCAGGCGACGCGTCAACAGGTCAGAAGTATGCGACGTGTGTGTGTGGGGGGGTTCTTCACACGTCACAGATCGGGTCGTGGGTCTCTACAAACAGAACTGCTTCGTACCCGCGAGTACACTGGTCATGAGCGTCTTGCGGAACGCTGGTAATGGCGCGCAGCCTCGATCTCCACCCGAATAGTACTCGACCTCGAGATATCCTGACCGGTTCACGCCGCCGCCGTCTTTCTCGTCCTCTTTTTCCCAACGCACTGGCAGCTTCCACCCTGGAATGCCAGGCTCGCCACGCACTGCCGAGAAGCTTTGGTTGATCCAGTTTTCGCCTGGCTCGGCGATCGCGAGCTGCACGAGCAGCTTCGTCATCTCTCGCTCGTCCCAGATCGACACGTCGAGTGAGTACTGGCGTTCTGGTGCCATGGGGTTGAAAATATTGAGCCATCCAATCGACTTGGCACACACGTACTGGTCTTCTTTCACGAAGCCGTCAAAAATCTGGTAGAAATTGCCGCCATCAATCAGACGCGAGAAGAGAATACGAGCAGTCTCGGGCCTTGCAAGAAACTGGGGCGGCATGCAGGCGATGATCTCAGCTGCCTGTTCACACGAGAGCCACCGGTCGCAGATCGACGACTCGATCTGCACGAGCTTGAGCGCGACGGTCTCTTTGGTCGTGTTACGGGCCGTGAACCGAAAACTCGCCTGATCAGAGCTCGCGAGGAACTCCCACGCAGCCTTCTTGAGCACGGAGCTGCGGGTTTTGTCCCAGAACTCGGTCTGCTTTGTTCGGACAGATAACATTTTCGAGATGAGCGTCGGTCGCAGATTGCCAATCGTCGACGCGACCTTCGCTGATGCCTTGCGGGTGCTGTCTTCTTCAGGTACGTCATCGGGCAGTAGACGATCATTGTCGATTGCCGTCGAGATCTGGATGCTGGTTTGCAGTTCTTTGATAAGCTGAGCGAAGCGTCGGTCGCTGAGTGGCGCCGTGCCTTTCTTGGGTCTCGTGGTGCTCACATAATCAAACGATAGCTTCCCCCTCAGTGGCATGATGTGGAAAAACGACGTCGTGAGCACGATCTTCTCGCCGTCTAGCTCTTCGTTTCGGAAATTCTCCCAGTTGCCATGCTGCGACGTGTCTGCGCGACCGGATTTGAGCTTGGAAAATAGCTTTTCACTCTGGGCGACCTCAGCGAGCTTCGCCATCGCCGCTCGATCTTTTGGCTTGGACAAGTCGAAAGAGTAGTGGGCAGTGGGGTTGCCCATGGTCACAGAGTACGCGCTGCCCATTTCAGCTTTCAGTCGGCAACGTTGGCGAAGCGTCAGCGTGCGAGACACGAGAACTTGTGCGTCTTTCGCTGTCAGCATCTGCGGAAGCATCACCGCGATCGACTCGATTTTGCGCTCCACGGGCTTAAGCAGACCACACGCATCGAGAAGTTGAAACGCTTGAGACGCTGTGAACTTGAGATCCGAGTCGTGAACTGCGACGTGGAAGAGGTCTTCTTGCTCGCTCTTGGAGTCGGCCAGGTCGATGATGTTGTGGATCAGCTTATCAATCGAAGCCTGCGGAATCTTGGAATACCTGTGGGCTTCCTCCGTCGATGCGAAGGCCTCCCGTTCGTACAAAAAGTCGATCTCGAGACTACCATCGTCCGGGACACTCCATTCTTTCTGCGTTGAGGACTCCAGCAGCACGGCACAGGCAATCTCTGGCTCTTCCTCGCCCTTGGAGGACGCAAGCGAGGTCGAGATCAGCTGCATCTTGATGCGGTCGAGCAGCTTATCTTTCATGAACGCGACAAACTCGGACTCTTCCATCTCGCCATCACCCGTGATGTCGTACATCGCGATCGCCTCCAGAATCTCTTTTTCGTCATAGGCGTCGATTCCCAGCATCTTGAACGCTTCCTCCACTTCATCTGCATCGATTTTGCCAGAGCCATCGCCGTCGATGAGCTGAAATACGGCGTGGAAGAGAAACGCCGAGAATTCTTCGCCTTTTTCGATGCCTCCAGAGTCGTCCAGATCGAATTTCTCGAGCATACTGTCGAGATTCTCCACTTTCGGGAACAGGCCGATCCGATTCAACACGCTCATCACTTCCCGCCGGTCGATTGAGCCGGAGTGGTCACGGTCCACGATGTCAGTAAACAAGGCGTCCAGCCCTAGCGTCTCCAGCGGATCGTCCGAATCTGCGGAGCTCGAGTCTTGCCGCTGAGCTGATTTCGCATGGACAGAGGTCGCAACTTTCCGCTCTTTGCGGATCAATTGAATCGGCTTCTTGGCCGCGCCAGGTGCACCGCGGTGCTCTACACGGAGAAGTCGGCAGACTTTCTTGAATGTTGCGAGTCGCACGAGCTCGATTGCCATCATCTTGTCGTACGGGTCTTTGAGGTGAAGTGTGTATCGCCCCGTTGGTTCCTTGGCATTAAACACGTAGGAGCTCGTAGCTCCGTAGGCTGGCATTGCGTTGAAGTTGATTTCGTTCGGAGACACCACAACAGGAAGAGGGGGCGGGCCACCCGTACTCGATGACGTCTGCTTGGTCGGACTCGTTGGCTGGACGACTCGTACGGCAGTCGGTTGAGCAATAGAACTCGCCAAGTTACAGGCGTGGAGACTGATATCACAGCCACGCTCGTTTTTGTTCTCACAGAGAGCAAACATGAGTTGCTTGCCACCCTCGCGTCCAATACAGTTGCCGTCCAGCACCAGCGAACATAGCGTGCGATTCACACGCAATGCTTGCGCGAGGACCTGTGCACCTTTGCAGCCGATGCTGTTGAACGACAGGTTGAGAACCTCGAGGCACTGGTTTGTGTGCAGCGCTTCACCAAACACCATCGCTCCGACATCGCCACAGGCATTGTACGCCAGGTTGAGGTGCACGAGCATGCGGTTCTCAAACATGGACCGCGCCAGCGTGATGCTGCTCTCGAGCCGCAAGAAGTTCCACGATAACTCGAGGTGCACCAGCACTAGATTCCGATGCAGCATACTTGCGATCGCTTCGCCGCCGGTGACAAAATGCGGCTGCACGACGTTGAGATGCTCCGACTTGCCGATGCTGTTGCGGCTCATCCACAGCTCGCGAATCGACAGGTTCTTCTCAAACGCGGTCATGAACGCCGCGCACTCGTTGTCATCGATGTCGGCATTGTCAACGAGAAGAGTCTTGAGGCTGCAGTACGACGTCGCTACAAACGACCGCAGCGTGAGCGCACTCTTCGATCCCATCGTGTTCTGCGAGATATCCAGTCGATGCAAGTGCAGCATGGTGCTGCCGCATGCAATTGCCTGCAGAAGCACATCCAATCCGTCGTCGCTGAGCCGGTTGTCGCGAACATTGATCTCTTCCACGAAAGGCAGCTCATTGCGAAGACACTTGGCGAACTCGATGATGAATTGATCACCCAGTGCCTGGAACGAGAAGTCGTACACCTTGGTCATGGCCTTACGCAGCAGGAAAGGACTCCCCAAGTTGGGTTGCGTGACGGCTGCGGTGAGAAGTTGTGAGCGTGGCGAGAGTTTGTCTTCACTGGGTAGTCTGGAGTCGCTGTGCTCGATGCCGCTGCCGACGCTGGCGAGGTCTCGCTCCACGCCTTTCAGGTACGACGCCGCAGGAAACGCAGGGATAAATTTGCTCTTGGTGCCTGCCGATACGTCTAGGTATCCATCGCGGTCGCGTACGTGCCGAGGACTCACGAGTGTCGGGTCCTCGACGAACAGGTACGGTTTTGAGTAGAGCTGTTTGTACCTGTCGAAGAACTGGGTCTTGGCCGTGGGCCCAAAGTACGCCTCACTGTTACTCACGTCCTGGGCTTCTTCAATCGACACGCGCCGTGATTTCTCTCGGTCAATACGCCGCGTGAGCTGTCCGTCGCTGCGTGTACCTGACAGCGGAGTCTACAATACACATCATTCCGCAAGGCACTGTTACCTATGGGAATCGGAACATGATCTCATCGACTCAGGAACTTACCAGTCGCCCCAAGGACTTGGTCGCGGCTAGCATCGTCTCCCGTCGGCGCCGCACGTCGACGCGAGGGCTGTGGTAGAATCGGTCGTCTTGATCTTCCTCCGCGTCCTTGTACTCTGCATCTTCATCAAACACACCGTTACCAAGAGGATGACAAGGCTTGTGCTGCGATGGAGTCGACGTTACTGCCTCAAAGCTCACAGTGCGGTTCAATTTGACCGACAGTCCCGACTTGGCTCTTCGTAGCACACTGGCGACAGGCGTCTCTTGCGTGGGGACGCACACATCCGTCGGCTCGCTCATGCCTTCATCAACAATAGCTGGAATCGGGTCCGTGATGAGCTGGATCGTGCGCAAGTAGCGGCGCTTGTGGCAGAGCGGACGGAGGTCCTTGGGGATCACGAGCGGCGGGTCCAAGGCTACTGGCTCGGGTGGAAGCTGCGCCACCGGTGGTGTCTCGGCGTCCTCAAACGTATTGCTAGGACCCACACCGCGTCAGACAACAGCCATAGACCACACGCATACACACAGAGAGCACGTACCGATACCAGGGGACTTTGGCGTGGAGAGTGTGGCGATTGTACGTGCGATTCGCGTAGAGTTTGCCGAGATCCGCGTCGCCACGGCGCTCTGAAGGGCGGCTATTGGAGCTCATACTCACACGGGCGACACGTCAGAGAGTCTTGGTAGTATGCCGGTTGCATTCACTCGCTCATACAGGGGCGTGGGGGCTGCATATAGTTTACCGACGGCCATGCAGTAACTCCATTTGCGCCGTCATGAGCGGCGTTGCCGTCGTTTCAAGTCCAACGGCGGAGAGCTCACGGTTTCGTTTGACTACCGGGAAGTCCTTTTCAAATAAACCTTCATGAACTGATATGGGAGGATGGATGTCTGGAAGATGGATGGTGTTTGGTATTCGAAGAGACCTGTATAAATGAATATAGAAGGAGGTTGTGTCGTGCTACGTCGAGCTTCTCGTGACCGGTTCTCAGACCTCCAAGTTTGGCATGGCGACACCGCAGACCGCAGCTCCATTGGAGCTGCGGTCGCGGAGCCTCCAACGCCGTGGACTCCACACTGTGTACCCACAGTGATGTCCACGTGTCCTTCGACGATGAAACGGCGGTTTGGCTGCGTTCCTTCCGGTTTGTTGAACAGATCCACACTCGTGATGCGTTCAACTCCAGAGTGGCCTTGTCGACGACAACAGTGGGATCTGTCTGTGATCGGCGACGGGAATTTCTGGGCAAGACAGCGAGAAGGCAAGCCTGGTCACGCGGCGACTCAGATGAGCGTTGTCCGGTCGAGTGCATTCCGCTCTGGCTTCGTGTGCTTCGACACCAGATCGTGAGCTTGCTGCGCACATGTGTTCGCGGAGAGAGCGCGAGAGTGGGCTTTCCAGTCGCTCTCGTTCTCATTCTTGGAAAGGCTCGCGTACAGTAAATGCTTTTGGAGTCTGCCAGCGAGTCATGGAGCTTTCCGCTATGTCGCGGCTTTTGCAAGTCGAGCTTGGCTTCCATCCATCGCTTGAGCCAACGGATGCAGTAAGCCGCTTCTGCCCATTGTTGGTGAAAGCGAGATGGTCTCCGTGAACAGCACACTGAAAGAGGGCTGACAGTAGAGTGCGCATACTGTACAGTAGTAAGCCGCCTAGCTCTGTGAACGAATCGACCAACAGGCCCGGTGTAACCTTCGTCTCCATCCGTTTAGAAAAGTGCCGCCCACGACAATGTGGGCGACTGATGTGCTGTGTGCAAGCGCGGCATTCTTTGCTCGCATGCAGTGAGACTGTACAGAAGTGTGAAGTCAGTCACAGTTTGCCTACATGTCCTCACATTGCACTTGCTTGTCAAGCTCTCAGCCACCGTCTGGACTTGACGAGAGAGGAGCCATCTCGGAATTCTCAGATGGCTAAAGTCCCTCGGCCTGGCACATCTCGCTTCCATTCATCCAGCGATCTCTTAGGACAAAGGCGGCGAGAGTGAAGACTGGATGCGCGAAGAACAAGAGAGGAGAACCGTCGGACGGATGCGTCCGACAGCGCATCCGACCTACACCGCGGTCCAAGCCCCAGCATCACACTCACGCTCCACACTTCCATGTGAGCACCTCACATGTATCGCCTCACTGTTGGATGAAAAGGATACGCCGGATTGGGCCCCGATCTTCCAGGCCAAATCGGCCGTCGAAATCTCGGAATTGGATGCCTCATCAGAAAGCCCTTCCACTTGGGGCGAAGCCACTCACCCACGCTGCCCCTTCGCATCCTCCCTCTTTTCGCTTGCGAGTGCTCAGCAACGGATGATGTTGTGGACGATCAGCGAGGCTGACACGCAGCGCCATTGGCCGAAAAGTGACACGGTGTCTCATCTCCAGCGTGTCAAAATAGTGGGATGACGACGTCCAACTTCGCAAGAGCAGGCGGTTCTCAGCCAGCTGTTCCGCCAGCAGATCCACGCGAAGAGAGCCGAGCGGAGGATAAAATGCGAGGAGCCGGCTGGGAGGTGGCTTCATGCATCGTACGGTACACGCAGGGCGGCTGGCTTGGCGTGGATGGATCCACGGCATGATGAGAGTGAGTAGTGACGCACCATGCAAACTGGAGACGAAGACCAAAACGAAGTGAGCCGAAAGAGATGCGACGCGTGACGTGGTGTGTTGGCGGTTCGGGGTGCTGCCCACCGCTGGAATATTTGGCGGCAATGCGCTGTGATCTCCACTCCCCATCGTGGGGAGTCAGTGCTGTGGAGTTTCGCCGCGTCGGATGGGAAACGAAAAATTACCACGCGCTTGTGTGATGTGATGTGTAGAGCTTGATGTTGTTGGCAATGCTCGTCAAGTGTAAAGCATGCCGTGTACAGTACAGTACAGTGTTCGCCAAGTCAAGGCTCGAGTCACCACAGTCAGCTCAGCCAGCTCAGCCCACAACGTTGACTCGACATTGACGCTGGCATTCACACTGCGCGTGGGTGGGTGGGTTTGTCCGCCGCCGCATTCCCAGCTTTTTGACGAGGCAGAACGAGACACTCAGATGTGGGTCCCACATTCAGGCGGTCGGCTCGTTCCATGTGGTCCAACCAGCGCCAGCAAGCCAAGTGGAAAGTGGAACACGGCCCGGCCACGCGCTTCAGAGTGATCCATCTCCCTTCAACGCTTGAGCCATACTGTAACTTCGAAGCGGCGACTGTGAGGCAGAAATCGAGTGAGCGGGAGGGAGGATCCGATGACCGCCCAAGATCCATCCTCCGCCACTGTCCAGTACTGTACCGCACTGTAGGATTTTCATACAAAGAGACCGTTGCGATCAGAAAAGTATTGTGCACACAGTTGTCCGAATCAAGCGAGGCGGAAGCCACGTGAGCCATGAACGGCGGTCTGTGATGGCCACTTCACTACAAAAGCAGCGAGGAAACCAGAGAGAAGACAAGATGGCGTTCCGTTCATCTCGCATGCCGCCTCCGCTCTCTGCTGTCTACCCACACCAGATCCAGCGGCTGGGATCGGGAGCTCCTTGTCACAGGGCTCCGCTATCTTGTTTCTCGCCTGGAGATCCGGTGCCGAGCAAATGCCAATTTGCCAACTTGCCACCCATGAACTCACTGGACTCTATAAACGCATTCCAGTGGTTGTCGACGTGGCGACCGTCTGTCGATATCTGCTGTGAGAATACTATGCTAAGAGAGAGGTTTGTTATGAAGAAAGTATGTGGATGGTCGTGTGTGATCACTCATGAACATAAAATGTAGGAGGCTGAAAGTGGCTCGCCACATGTGTGATGAGGCTGCACCGCGATGGCCAATCGCATTCTCCATGTGAGCAGAAGGGGGAAGGGTTTGTTTGACGAAGAGTAGCACCGCGAATAGGGATGAGAATAAAAGATCCTGTGACTGACGGCGCGTAAAGCCGGGTCATCTCGAGTGCGGCCTTGCTCGACCCACACTCCCCCTCTTTGGTTCATCTCCTTCTCTTCCTCGAGTGTGACTGCGAGCATGAGGAGCTCCACTCCACTCCACCTCCTCCGTCTCTCACTTTCCGATTTGCGTCGTCGTGCGTCTCTCCATCCCTCTGCTTCCTCACAACACGATGGGTGTCTCCGCTCCAACGCTATCGCCTGCCTCGGCCTCGCCTCGCGCGCGCATGAGCCAGCCTGTCTGGCGTCCGGACGCCGCGAGCAGCTCCTGCCTGTGCTGCAGCAAGCTGTTCTCGTTCATCAACCGCCGCCACCACTGCCGCGTGTGCGGCGAGCTGGTCTGCGCCGCCTGCAGCCCGTACACGGAGCTGCAGCCAGAGTACGGCTACGACAGCGCCGTGCGCGTCTGCACGGGCTGCACCAAGAGCGGCACGCTGCTCACGGCCAGCGCCTGCACCACGTCATCGGAGGCGTCGAACTCGGACAGCGAGCTCGGCGACCTCGACGACGACTACGACATCATCTACGCGGCACTCGAGGCGCTTGAGATGCACTCGTCGCACAAGCACGCTCGCCTCCAGTACGAGGACTTTGTCCAGTCCGAGGCTGTGAGCTGGCTGGTGGACGCCGGTGTCGTCTCGAACCGCAAGACCGCGACTGCGCTCTTCACTCGTCTCATCGACGACGAGTACGTCAAGCTCAAGCCATGGGTCGGCTCCTCGCGCTCCAAGTTCTATGTGCTGTGTGACGACCTCACCAGCCTTGGCTCGCGCCTCTCGCACTACGGCCGTGGAATGCACTCGGAGACCAACAAGTGCAGCAACTGCTCGCAGTGCTTCCTCGAGTCGCTCACGCCAGCACCAGGCTTCTGCTCGATCGACTGCAAGACCAACTCGCTGATCAGCCAGGCCGACTCGGCTCGCGTGCGCCGCATGCTCTGAGCTCGCACCCTCCCTCCTTTGTCTGCCATCGTCGGCTGAGTGTATCACTATAAGTTATGAGCCCTATGCGGCTACGCCCCATGCGTTGTAGAGGATTTAAATATGTAAGCGGGGTCATCTAGAGACAAGCCCCATGTAGAACCATCGTAGAACAACACGAATGCACGATTCTTTCATCCTTCTTCACCATTCCCATTCCATTCTCCAGCTTCTACCTCCACTATAGCCACTTTATCACCGCGTGGCAACACTACAGCCTGTATCGACGCGTGGCAACTCGACACTCATGGGGGCTTCATGATGGACCGGCCCCCTCTGCATTGAAGAGCACCGCAGATCTTGGAGAACCGGCAGCGTCCTTCCACCGCTGCCTTCGCTTGCATTCGCGGTGGAAACAGATCGTCCATGGGTGGGTGAATTGAAGTCATGAGGTGTGGATAGTCAGACCGATCGACGCTGAGTGAGTCCAGTGGATCCAGCGGACACTGTTCGCAACAGCCACGACGCCTGCAGTGCACGCATGTTTTTACGACGTTAAAACTGAAAGAGAGCGTGTGGACATGCTCACGCTTTAGCCAGCCTCCCTGATTGAGATTGTCGAGATTGATCGACTCGATCATCGAGAGTACGCGATGAGTTTGGACAAGCCCTCGATTTCAGTGGAAGTCTACAGTATTTATCCATCACTACCGAACATGAATGCCGGAATGGCAAGAGAAGGCTCTCTCCAGAGGCAGAAAGGAGCATGGAGATGTAAGAGTGCGAGACGAAGTGGAGCGCAGTCATCTAAAAGGACAGGCGAAGTTGGCGGCGGCGAGAGCCACGAAGTGAAGTGGATACACTCGTACAGTGCATGCAGCCATTATCGGGTGGCTGGCCAACCCCCGAGAGTCTCCGCCAACTCACGTCGCCATTCAGATCAACGCCGCGATAACAAACCCGGCAGACGGGCGTGGTGCTGACCTGATAACTCACAGCGAAGCGAATGGCTGGTGGTGCAGGATCGCGGTGTTTGCGAGAACTGCAAGGAGTGGAGCTCGTGCATGATGCCCATCGAACCAACTGGATTTCTCCCCATCAACTCGCTCCATTTTCCCGGCGCGCTGATCGCTCGATGCCTGCTTCGCACAGATGAGCAACGCCAACGCCAAGCTCACTCATCTCCACCAGATCAGGTGGATCTGTTTGCTGCGCAAACAGCATCCATGCGATACAGCCACTAAAGTGCAGAACTCTTCGTGCTGAAACCATCGCAGCCCCACCGCCACCGCCACAAGAACATGCGTGCGCGTCCCAGGGCGTCGACGCGACGAGCCGCTTTGCTCAGCAATGCATGTGCCTCTGGTTGTCTCTGGAGCTCGAAATTAGATCGTCAGACAACCACCGAGTGCTCGACCGGTCTGGTTCTTTGCACCATTTTAACGCCAAGGCAATCTGGCTCTGCGCAGGCGCCTCGTCACTTTCAGCCATGAGGCAGACGCCAAACCAAACCGCAGTGCAGTCTCAGAGCCGTGCGTCCGGGCAATGCCGGTGGTAAGAGGACCCTCTGGCCGACGCGTCGCAGATCTGATGGACAAAGCGAAGGACTCGCGCCTCTCGCTCCGACGAAGGCGAGGCGACGGCTTTGCGTCTCATCATGAGGCGTTTCAAGGATGCCCGCCATGTCTCATTGCCTTTGACGAGCCATGGTGACCCACGCGCCGTCACGCGGAGGCTTTTGCCCATGATGATGAAGCATGCTCACGATGAGGTTCTAAATGGTGAATTGTATTGCGAGGGGTGGTCTGGTTACTTTTACTCGAGCATGGCGCAATCGGCTCGGCTCACGCTTCGAAGAAGGCTAACGTTATACGATGGATCGATTCTCGGGCATCTTGCGCTCCAGCAGCTTCATGTGGTTCAGTGGCCACAGGACGGCGACCACGCGCGAGTCGATGAGCGCCAGTGGCACGGGGCCGAACGCGTTGCTGTCGCCGTCGCTGAGCGGCGTGTTGTCACCCTCCACCCAGCATTTTCCCTGGGGCACCATGAGCGTGCGGCCGTCCTGACCTGTGATTATGTCTCCTTCCAGCGCCACTAGGCGCTTCACCAGCTTCTCGTGTGGGTTCTCCGGCGATGCGAGCACCACGACGTCGCCGCGCTGATACTGGTGGCGCATTTGGATAGACCACTTGTCCAGCAGCACGCGATCCCGGACGACGTTGCTTCCGCCCACGCCCTCATTGAGCGCTGGCTGCATGGAGCGGCCCTTGATACTGGCCACGCTGACTAGTAGCGAGTTGACGGCGATGCCCACGGGCAGCCACAGCGCGCCCTTGGCGAGCACTTGCCACGGCTTCATGATGCTTCTAGGTCGATAGATGCGCAACGCCTGACGAGAAAGGCACGGCGGTGAAGAGCTCACAAGCACGGCCCGTTACGAACACAATTACGGTATTTGATTTTGGTTAGGAACACATAATCAGATACAACTCAGTTGTCGTTGCTGATCCCGCAGCCGTGCATGAACGTGTAGAGTGTCGTGAAGACGAGAAAGTGCAGCAGCACGATGTAGCCGAACGCGACGTTGCGGGTGATGCGGTGGCCCAGGAAAATCTTGGCACTGTTGAGCAGGATCTTGTCGACCGTGTTGAGGTTCGTGTAGCGTTGCTGGCTCTCGATCTTGTTGAACTGCTGGAACGGGTTCATCTTCTCGTCGTACATCGACTTGTAGCGAGACTCGACATCGCCGCCGGGGGAGCCGTCCTCCAGGTCGTACATGCTCGAGTTTGGTGTGAGTCCAGGCACGACTCGCATGTTGCTGCTGCCTGCCGGGCCTCCTGCCTTGCGGGAAGAGCCTCCAGTCTGGTAGCTCTGCAGGTAGCGGATCTTTTGGTACAGCTGCATGTTATCTTGCTCGAGGCGTGTGACTTGGCTCTGGAACGATGTCGTAAGAGACGACATCTTGTTGTTTTCAGCCTGAAGCTCCTTCATACGCTCACGGAAGCGGTCACGCTGGCCGCGCACGATCTCGAACATCTTACTGTCAGCTCCGATACTGCCGCTGGCGTTCGCGGACGCAGCCGATGAGTTGCTTTCGGCAAGCTGGTCTTCCACAGCATCCATGAGGATCTCACTGCCAACATCCGTTTGCTTGTTCAGATTGCGACGACTCTCCAGAGCGTCAACCGTCTCCTCCAGTCTGCGGATCATTGTAGACTGCTCTCGAATCGTGTTGGTCTTGGTTTGCAATTCACGCTGGACGCTTTCGAGCTCCTGCTTCTTCTCTTGCAGGACTAAATCGCGCTGCTGCAACGTGTGTTCGAGACGCCGCACTCTCGCAACGAGCACCTTCTCAATCTCGCTCGATGCGTGGCTTGCGTCGTTTTCGCTCGAGCTGCTGCCTCCGGCCGAGATCGTTGCGTGCTCCTCCTCGTCGACGATGTTGTACTCAAGCTGCTGCAGCACACGAAGCTGATGGAGCAGGTCGTTGTACTTCTCCATGGTTGGACGCGCAGCGAGTTGGGCAGTGAGATCGTCGTGTGCACGCTTGGCTTGCTGGAGGAGGTCTTCATAGCGTTCCTTTGCTTTCCCCGACTCGTACTCCAAGTGTCCAGCAGTCTCCTTCAGACGAAGAACTTCTTGCCGCAAGCTGGTAATCACTACTTCCTTCTGGGATAGCTCTAGTACACTTGAGGCACCAGTTGCTGCAACAGAGCCTGCAGCGTTCACACCACTAGTGTCGCTCGAGATGCTGAGCAAGTCATCGATTTGCTTCTTCAGCTGTGTGTTTTCCAGTCGGAGTGTCTGCATCATGATCGCCTCCTGTGACACGAGATCCATCTCTGCATCGAGAGCAGTCTTGGCATGGCCGGAACGTTGCTTCTGGGCGAATAGCTCCGACTGCAGCGCGTCCAATCGGGTGAGCGCATCCCGTGATTCGCGTCGGCTCTGCTCAAGTTGACGCTCGTAGTCCATTTGCTGCTGCGCGAACTCCGTCGACTTGGCCACCAACTGCTCTTCTAGCTCCTTGCACTTTTCAGAGACTTTCAGGTGGAGCACGTCTTCCATGTTGTGTTCCATGCTGCTCAATTGCTCTTCGAGCTTCCGGATCGTGATCTCCTGGTTCTTCAGCGACGAGAACTCGACTTCGTACTCGTACAACTCTCGCTTGAGCTTCTTGTTTTCTTCCTTCAGATCGCTGGTCTTGGTCATGTCGTAAATGGACTCGAGCGACGGCACTGGATCAGGCGCCGCATACAGTCCTTTGTACAGCAGGAAGAACGCGTTCTCCGAGTACTTGGCTCGTTTTGTGAGGTTGTCGATCTCTTCTTGATATGCACGCAGCAGTCCGCCCATGCCAGCGACCTTGTCCAGATCTGGCAGCTTGCGGAAGTTCTTGGTCGTCTCTGCCAGCTTCTTGCGCGAGCGGAGACTGTTATCCTTCTCGGTCTTCATGGCTCCGCCCTGCGTATCCAACATCACGCGCTTGCTGTCCAGATCAAAGGCCTTCCAGTACTGGAGCACCGTTCCCTGCAAATGCAAACGCAACCACACCGCGTGAGATCCCCATGTCCTCGGATTCCTGTGACGAAGGCATCACGCACGATAGCAGCACGACTCAACGGACCCGTCTTGGGTCGTGACGCGGAGCCATTGCCGGCCACTGGGCCACCCACAGCCACGGCAGCGGCCTCCGTCATGAGCTTGTCGCCCGGGACTTGCTCCATCTCGAATGCCGACCCTCGATGGAAAAGGAAGCGCTTGACGTGTCCCAATTTCCGGTTGCTTTTGGTTTCTTTCTGATCTCTTCGTTTTGACTACCCGATAGTCACACTGGGAACGAGCTGGTAGTCAAAAACTGAGATGAGCTGGTAGTCAAAGGAGTGATGGTCTTAGTGGCCCAACGCAGCAAAGACCCAACGTGAAAAGAATGGCAATGGTGTCCGCAGCGATCATGGGCCGCGCGGCGCTGCGTGCGGGCGCGAGGCTCGCGACGGCGTCCTCTGCATCGCGTACAATCTCCACACACGTCTCAGTGATCGGTGTGTATGCTTCGTTGGGACTGGCTTCTATCTGTGTGGAGAGTATGTGGGACTCACGAATGCGTGGCTCCTAAACCGCAGGATTGCACTGGAAGACGGATGAAACGAGGTTACGAGATGCATTCAGCGCGTACGGCAAGCTCGAGAAAGGTTCGTTCTAGAACAAATGAGGGTTGTATGGAGACATGTCGGCTGATGAATGCCGTGTATTTTCCTTCGTCTAGCGACGCTGATCACGCCAGCGCATTCGACAATGCACCTGTGGGCGCATCTCGTGTACTCCGATTTTGACGAGGCCCTCGAGGCTGTGACGGAAATGAATGGACAGGTACGTGAAACTGCATTGTGGCCGAGTACAAGTTCCGGGACTCACGTTGTTTCGTCACTAATTGCAGGAGCTCGACGGCCGTTTGCTTCGAGTCAGCATCACCGATCCGCCTAAGAAGGACGAGGCATATCCAATGCCTCCAGGCCAAGGTGCACGTGAATAGAAGCGATGCACTTGTATATCAAGTCATTATAGATCAGCTCAGCGAAGCGTACATCGATACACATCTCGCGTTGTCACTCGAGTAGCTGGAGTTCAGTCAGTCTGAGGTCGGAAGTGTCCGCGAGTTCTTCCATTCCAGCAGCCCACGGAAATCGTCCTTGATCAGCGCTAAGAAGACAGCCAGACGGTCGTTCGCACGCGCGGCGCCAACGTTGATTCGTGCACAATTCATTGCTGTGGGATCACCAGAGCTTGACACCACGGCTGGGGTGAGCTCGTAGTTCTTTTCGTGCATTTCGCGAGCTCGTTGGAAATTCTGTGAGGCTGTGTAGATATGGCCAAGCCGGCGACACGCATCAGCTTGATTGGCGAGATTGTCAGCTCTCGTTGCGATCGTTGCGTAGTGGTTGAGATACTCGATCGAGAGCTGCTTGTTGCCGAGGTTTTCGTGCGCAGTGGCCAGCTCAGCACACGCGTTACCCTCTCCTTCGATACTTCCGGAGCTTCGGCAAGACTCGAGAAACGCCTCCAAGAAGGGCAGTGCGTTGGATGACTGTGCTAGTCGATTGTAGCATATCCCGATCTTGAGCTGAGCTTCCCCAATAGCGTCCAACTCACCAGCTTGCGAAGCACAGTCCAAGTATTTCTTGTAGAAGTCGATCGCCTCCCCGTAGGCCAGCTTACGCTCGTGGTGGACAGCTAGATCCAAGTAGACGGAACCAAGTTGCATGAAGGCCTCGCCACGAAGCAACGTGTCGTCCTCGTGCTCGTAAACGACTTGGGCGATGGCGACATGCTGTTCGTGGTAGTCTCGGGCCTTGTCAAGATCTTTGAGCGTGTGGTAGCCCATGCCGATCTTGCTCAGCACGCGCATCTCCACCATCGGATCCTTGACAAGGCGAGTGATCTCAAGACACTTCTCGTAGAAGAAGATCATGGTCTTGATGTCGTTCTTCTCAGCACAGTACGTCGCCAGGCTCTCGTACGCATTGAGGACGTCGGGGATTTCCCCGCGGCGCTTGCAGTGTTCAGCGGTGACGAGTTGGTCACGCAAGAATTCAATCTCAGCGACTTCCAGACTGGAGGGCGGCTCGCCAGAGTCGGCCGGAGGGTCGGGGCGATGCGTGAGGTAGAACATGTCGACGTACGACTGTACATATCCACCCATGAGCATCTGCACGCACACATCCTCTTTCAATTTGGCTTGGGCCTGGGAGTGGCTCGTCACTGCTGGCTGTGCTGACATCTGCAACATCATCTCGTCGCTGGACTTGCTTCCAGGCACTGTGGTGTAGCTGCTGGAGTACATCGACGACCCATTCATTCCAGCAGCTCCAGGTCCACGCATGGGCTTGGCACGCACGGGCTTCTTCGCTGTTTCAGGAACGACCAGAGGTTCATTGCCATTGCGGTCGGAGCTGCTTCCACTACGCGCACTCTGTCTCGTCTCGCTCTCCTTCTTCTTGAGCGTCATCGTTGCTATCTCGCAATGGTCAAGCTCTTCACAGGTGATTTGATCCACGCCCTTTCGTGCGCATTCGAACTTAAGGCGCACTTAGTGGCAAAGTGCGTGTCGTCCATCTTCGAGCAGATCACAACAACGAAAATGGCATCACTGGCTGCCGCGACGACGGCGACGGGCGCCAAGTACATGGACGTCAGCGTTGAGCTGCCGGCGGAGCTGGAGCAGCAGATCCATGACACGCTTATGGAGGACCCACGCCGCGAGCAGCGCACCAAGTTTCGTCCGGGCGTGCAGCGCAAGACCGGCGCGGCGTTGGATATCCTCACGTCGGAACGCACCAAGAAGAAGATTTCTCGCGCCCTGACCATGCTACAGGACGAATACGGCGTCTCGGAGGCCCAGGCGCGAGAGGCGCTGGCGTACACGAACTCGTGGGAGGATGCACTCTCGTTCTTGGCGCTGCAGCTTCCGAGCGGCGAGCTGCCCGCGAAGTTGCGAGCCAAACCGGATGAACAGGACGGCACACAGACCAAGGACGAGGAGGACAGTGGCCCACTAGCGGTGATCGCAGTCCCAGCGTCAGTGGCTCAGATCCCAGAGAAGCAGAGCATTGAGGAGATCAGCGAGCAGATCAAACGGGCGGCCGTGACTGTGGAGAACTGGGACGATGACGAGGAAGAGCAGGATGCGAAGGCCGCGGCTGAGGCGAATGTGAAGGCTGAGGAGGAAGCTCGAGGTCGAGCTCAGGCGGCTGCTGCTTCTGAGAAGAAGAAGGCGGAGGAGGCGTTGAGTGCCAAGACGGAGGTCGCCGAAGAGGCCATGTCGTGGACCCAGCGGTATCTGCTGCAGCTTGAGGCGGAAGAGGAGCGTGAGAAGGAGCTGAAGAAGCAAGAAGCGGCCATGACGCCCGAAGAACGCCAACTGCGCGATCTGGAGGCGCAATATACGCAGATGAATGACCGTTTCCGCGACGGCAAAGCGAGCGGCAAGCTGACCAAGAAGAAGCAGAAGGTGGCGGCGCAGGACATTCAGCTCATGCGCATGCAGCTCATTCGGCTCGGATGGCGTGAAGACGAGTACCGCAGGAAACACGCTGCTGCTCGAGGCGAAGCGGAGCCTGCAAGCGAGCAGAAACCGAAGAAGATGCAAGAACAGCCACCGACTGATGTGTCGGCACCAGAGGCAGCAGAGGAGGACCGTGTGTTTTATGAACGAGATGGCCGGCAGAGTCGCCTGGGCTTCCGCGGCGACGAGGATGACGGTGAGAGCGAAGGTCAGAGCACAATGAGTACGCCACGGGAACAAGAGCTGGTCGTGGAGGACAGTGATGAGGAAGAATATGGTGGAGGACTCTTTGATACCCCGTCTCCTAGTCAGCAAACAGCCACCAAGACGTCAGCCCCCACTCCTCCAGTCGAGAAAATACAGGCAGCAAAGACGGGTGGTGGGAAACTACTCGCTGGGTTTCCTCCCAGTCTGGGATCCTGGACGGGCAAGACACCGCGTGATTTGTTGCAGGACTACTGCCATAAGCACAAGATGCAGCGTCCCCAGTACAAGAAGCTCTCGACGAAGGGAACGCACCTGTATTCTGTGACGCTGGACAAGAAGGGCATGCCAAGGCAAGAGTTTGCCGTCGATGACGAGCTCTATACGGCGACAAACGGCTTTCGCACGATCGATGAAGCCAAGGACGCAGTATCTACTGTCGCACTCTACTCCCTCACGCCCAACCTTCCTCTGTACGGTATGATGCCTCCTCCCTTTCGTGCATTGTGGCTGGAATGGGATCGTGAAAAGCAGGCAGTGGCAGCTGCGTCGGTCGACGCCGTGAAGCAAGAGTTCGACTCGTTGGTGGATGAAGTCTACAAGACCATCCCAGAGGAAATCATTACGAAGGTGCCCACTCTAGCCGAGCCCGGAGAGAGTACGAAACCAAACGCGCAAGCAGCGTCAGGCGAGGAGAAGTTTGCAGAGAAAGAGGAGAAGCCGACTCTAGACTCGTGGGATGTGGACGATTGGGATGCCGATTTGTCTGATGATGGAGAGGGTATCCCAGACGACAGCCAAGACACCACCGCGATCGAATCCGAGGAAGCTCCAACCTTGTGTCGTGAGGATGACGCTGTGAGCCCCCTGTCGAGCGAGCTTCGTGAATTGTTCGGACGCAACGCGAGGAGTGAGCAGTACCAGAAGCTTCTCCCACGGAGAAACGATCTGCCGATCGCAAGCTTCAAGGACAAGATCGTGACGGCGCTGGACAAGCACAACGTGATGTTGATCTCGGGTGAGACTGGTTGTGGTAAGAGTACGCAAGTGCCGCAATACTTGCTGGAAGAAATGGTCGCGGCTCGTGGACAAGGAGCTCGCTGCCAGATTGTATGCACACAACCTCGTCGTCTCGCTGCGATCAGCCTGGCGGAACGTGTCTCGCACGAGCTCGGCGAGAAGACCATGGCCCAAGGCGACTCGTTGTGTGGGTTCCAGATTCGACTCGAGAACCGCATGACCAAGCACACGCGCCTGCTCTTCTGCACGACTGGTATTCTGCTCCGCAAGCTCCAGGAAGCCTCAACGCTGGACGACGAGTTGAGCCACATCATCGTCGACGAAGTCCACGAGCGTGATGTACAGAACGATATCCTACTCTCGATGCTGCGCACTTTCCTGGAAACCAAGAACAAACTCCGCAAGCACCCGGTGAAGGTTATTCTCATGAGTGCGACGCTGAACGCAGCGAGCTTCCAGCAGTACTTTGGTGGCTCCGCCAAGTGTCCGATGCTATCAGTTCCTGGACGTACGTTCCCCGTGCAGGAGTGTTTCCTCGAAGACGCCTTAGAGACGACTCAATTTGTCGTCGATGAGTCTTCGCCGTCGTACCGCCGACCGGAAGATTCTGGAGCTATGAACTCGACAAAGATCACAATCTCGGGACGAGGAGGAACGTCTCGCACGCAACGCGTGACCTGGAAAGACTCTGGCGTGTCAGCTCGCGCTTCTCACCACAGAGCAGCTGAGGCAGAGGACGACGAATACAGCGAGCAGACACTGCTGACGCTAGAGCGATTGGACGAGTCAGTCATCAACTACGAGCTGTTTGAGCAGCTCGTTGAGCATCTTGTGACCGAGTCTGATGCGCTTCGCCTGGACGAAGATAGCAGCCACTCGAGTGCCTCGATCTTGGTGTTCATGCCTGGCCTCCAAGAGATCTCCAATTTGCTGGATGTCCTCTCTGGGAATCGGTACCTTCGAGACTCGAACAAGTTCGAGCTACTTCCATTGCACTCTTCCCTCTCTCCAGAAGACCAACGCCGCATTTTCGCCATGAAGCGCGGCGTGACGCGAATCATCGCGACAACGAACATTGCTGAGACATCGCTCACAATCGAGGATGTCAAGGTCGTGATCGATAGTGGGCGAGCCAAGGAAATGCGGCACGACTCAAACACCAAGACAAACCTTTTGGAGGAGATTTGGATCTCGCGTGCGAACGCCAAGCAGCGTCTGGGCCGTGCAGGTCGTACCAGTGGCGGTATCTGCTATCGCATGTTCTCCAGAAACACGTTCCAGCACCGCATGCCCGAGCAGCCACTTCCTGAGATTCGCCGTGCACCGCTCACGTCGCTGTGCCTCCAGATCAAGACCTTCGGCGTGGATTCAACGTGTGCTCAGTTCCTGGAAGGCTGCTTGGACCCCCCAGAGGCCTCGAGCGTGAACGATGCGCTGCGAGAACTGTACGAGATCGGTGCGTTGGAGATCGACCCGGAAGACCCAACGAGAGAAGAGCTCACAAGACTCGGTTCCCATCTCGCGCAACTTCCAGTGGATGTCAAAGTGGGTAAGCTGTTGCTGCTGGGCGCCATCTTCAGTGAGTTTGACGCGATCTCGACTTGCGCGGCGATTCTGGAGACCAAGTCGCCGTTTGTCGCGCCGTACGGATACCAGAAGGAGATGCAGTCGGCTCGTCAGCAGTTTGCCGTGGCGAACAGCGACTTGCTGACCGATATGAACGCCTTCCATACGTGGCGTGCTCGCTTTGTCCTGGATTCCTCGCGATCAGGACGTCGAGCGGATGAAAGAGCGTTCTGCCGCCAGTACTTTCTCAGCCAGCGGTCGCTGATGGAGGTCACGAAGCTCAAGAACCAGTTCGCGGGCATTGTAGCTCAAATGGGATTCCTTGACCGTGCGAAGGCTGCTTCCTCGAACCCGAAGCCACTCACGTCAGCCTCCTGCGCGCTCCTCGCTGCTCTGTTGTACGCTGGCTTGGAGCCCAACGTCATGTACGTGGATCCAGCATTGTCATCTTCTCATCGTGTCGGTCTTCGCGCCGAAGATGGAGACCGAGGCGCTTCACGGGCGTTCGTGCATCCCGGCTCCATCAATGCCAAGACCACGAGCTACGCGAGTCCGTTCCTTACATACTCAGTCAAGCTCCACACATCCCAAGTCTACTTACCGACCTGTAGCATGGTGCTGCCCAGCGCGTTGTGCTTGTTCAGTTTCGCAATGGAGGTTGTGCTCCCGCACCACGCGACACCAGCAGGCGACGTGATCATCAAGCTGAACGAGTGGATCCCTCTGAAGAGCTCACTGCGCTCAGCCGTCGTCTTGCAGGAACTGCGTTCACTCATCCGCTCATACATCGACAAGCGGATCGACTCACCGCCATTCCGACGCCTAAAACAGAACACTGACAAAGCCACGGACGCGTCTGGGAGGGAGATTGTGGACGTGCTCTCGGCACTGTTTGACCACGAGTACACTGCACGAGACACCAAGAAGCAGCTCATGAAGCAGTTGAACCCGGCATTGAAGAACTAACTAGCCAGGCCGCGGTTCCCTACTGTCACGGTAATATTTACACAATTGTGGCATCGCCATGTCGTCGTAACGCACTGAGCTTGTGGAATTGGCTCGCGTGCAGCTGAGCCTCCAGTGCGAGGTTGGAGCCGGCGTACTTGTTCATGGCGTAGAAGTAGTGCTCCAGCTCGTCTTCGTTCGTGCGTGTCACGCTAAGCAGGCCGCCGAAAACGATTGCGAAGCTGGCTAGCGACGCGAACTCGACCGAGAACGGCTTCCAGGTATCGCGGAAGCTGAAGGCGCCCGACTGATACTGCTTCATACCGTGGTTCACGGCTTCGTACAGTGTGCCAGGCTGACCAAACTCGGCCATCATGCGGTTGCGGTCTTCTGTGATCATCGACAGCACCTTGCCCGTCCACTTGGATTGAATACGGAAGCGCTGCTGGTTGAGCATGTCCATCGCCGCGAGGTTGTTGATCGTGATGAACTCGTATGGCGTTGATGGTGGGATCTGCATGGCATACTGGTGCGGTGTCACCGCCTCAATACCGGTTGCGGTGTTCGCTCCTGCGTCTGTCGATGCTGGCGGAACGGGGGAGTCAGGCGACGAGTTGATCACTGCCAGCACCTTGTTGATAAGCAGCATGAGCACGAACTGGAAGCGCTGGTAGAGCGCGACACGATCGACGTCATTGATGCCGTCGATGGACTTGACTTGGAAGGCATCGTACATGAACAGATCCAGCGGGATCACAAAATTGACAAAGTCTTGGTAGGAAAACTCACACGGATCGAGGTGGTCGGCGGCGGCGATGCTAGCGCCACCAGGAACTGCCGTCAGGCTCGCAGCCAAGTCCGAGGCAGCGGATGAGGAAGGCGTCCCAGCCGCAGTGGTGGCGTCAGAAGGAAGCGAGGGTGTGATATTGAACTTCAGGCGGATCTGGAAGATCAAGTCGCGCAGGTACTTCTGGACATCCGCAAACGAGCTGCAGCTCTCACGACACTTCTTGTACGCCACGTAGACGTCTTTGAGCACGTCTCGCAGTACGTAGAGCGTCACCCACCACTGGATCGACGGGAGCTTGGCAAGTTGCTGCTGGTTTTCAGCGCCCCACTTCAAGATCGTGTCTCGATGAACGGTCAGCCACTCACACGCGTTGAAGATGGACACCCAGTGGGCACTTGCGAACCGCGTGGGTTCTGGGCCCATCGCTCCTCGGAGCGACATGTTGCCTCGACACATCGCCTCAACTTCCGCAAGTGACGTCAGAAACTCTTGGTCAGCTTGACAGTGGTCCAGCAACTCGTCGACGATGAAGCTAATGTGGTACGCGCCACTGTACAGCACGTAGAACGCTGCCTGGTTGGTAGCGTCTTCCGTTTGCTTCTTGAGCCACGCGCCGATGGACTTGTACTTGTGCATGTGGTAGTGGTCGCCGTCAATTGTCAGGCCGACAACCTTCTCCAACGCTCGCGCGTCCACGGCAGTCAGCGACTTCACAATCATACCACCCACAGCATCGACCGCGTGCTTGGTCTCATCCAACGGAATGGCCACGAGGTGAAGGTCATGGATCTCGTCATTGACAGCCACCTGCACGCGCAGATCGAGGAAGCCAGTGCCGTGGTGTGTCACGAATCGAAGAAACAGGGAGTAGCCCCACGCGTACGACATCAACTGCGAGATGCTCGACAGGTTGAGTCCCATGAGCTGGTGAACAGTTCCCGATAGATCCGCCAGTGTCACGCCCTGGAGCAGCGAAGACGCATCTGGTACAAGCCGCTGTGCCGCATGCACCATGGTGAGCGTCGTGTCAAGCGACTGACGGGCACTCAAGACCTCGACAATATACAGGAACAACGCCTCATTCTTGAGCGAGATCGTGCAGAAATCGCTGCTCACGGCCTTGGAATCACCCGTAATGACCGATCCAGCAGAAGCGTTTGCGGCATTGGCCGCACCAGCCTCGCCCATGCTCGCACTGATGGCAGCAGCGAGCTCAGCGAGGCGGTCGTCTTCACGCGCGAACGCCTGCCAGTTCACGGTCGGCAGTGTCGCGTTGGCGTCCTGCTGCAGCGTCGCCTGCTGCTGACGGAGCACCGAGCTACTCAGGAGCTGCTCCACAAGCACCATGATCTCCGTCGACACCATTTGCTTGGTCACCGGCATCATGACCTTGTCGAGTGACGCGCCGTAACTCGCGCCTCCCGTCAGCTTCAGTCCCGCCGAAGTCGTGTGCAACGTCGCGGCGCCGTTGTTGTTGCGCGACAACCCCATGACGCTGACAGCGTTCGCCACAGCAGCCTGCTGGGCCAGCATAAGCTCTTTCGACGTGGCGTCGCCCGGGCCATCCGGGAAAAAAGCCTTCTTCTCAGAATCACGGAGACGTTCGTACTCCTTCCACTTGACCGGATGCTCGCGTGTGAGATGCGACTCAAGGTTGTCCGTGCGGAAATTGGGCCCAAACACCTTGAGTGTCTGCCGCTTCTTGCGGCGCTTGAGCGGCGGCTGGCCATTGGCCTGCAGATCTCCTGCGTTGGAGCTGCTCTCGTCGATGGCCTCTCCGGACGAGGCCATCGGCGAGCCTGGGAACTCGATGCCGGCGGCAGCAGCAGCCGCAGCAGCTACGGCCTTGTTGTTGAGCAGCTCGGACGCTAGCGCCTCGCGGCCGAAGCACTCACAGAAGCGGCACTTGGCCTTGAGCACAGTGGGCGTCGTCTCCAGAGCGTAGCCGCCGGCGGAGGGCGGCGTGCCATTGCCAGTGGCGGCCATTGGCGGGCCGTACTCGATGGGCAGCACGCCGTACTTGAGCTCGTAGTGGGTCATCCATCGGTTCTTCTGCTCCCAGCGGTGCAGCTTCTTGCGCTCTTTCGTGTCCATGATTCAGGAGGTCTTCACACGAAGAGGTCTTTTTCCCTTGTGTCCCGAAATTTTCGAGAATGGGAAACACACGGCAGGGGATCTCCCCACCACTCAATGCGGAAACGGTCCCGTGTTGGGATCCAGTTGTGTGCACCACATCAGTTTAGGAGTGAAATGGTGTGGTGCACATGAATTGGGGCAGAGATGGCGGGAAAAAAATCAAAAGCCGTTTTTTTCGAAGGCTATGTGTGAATCAGCCAATCAGATGATGAGGGAGGGTTCTATTTTTGAATCCAAGGCGAGGTCAGAGCTGGTGCCCTTGCCTTATAAATACCGTCGACGTACACCGTTGGAAGATGCAGGCGGCTCCAAGTAGCACTCACTGCGAGTATTCATTGTACATCATGGCCGAACATGACGATGCACCAGGCGTTGTCGGTAACATCACGCCGCAGCCACCAGGGATGGTGGCGCCTAGACCGTCTACTGGTCTACGACGCATCCGCTCTAGGATCATCCGCGCGTGGGACGCTATCCAAGTCGAGCTTAATGGCTGCTACTCCATCCAGCGCATGCAGGATCTCAGCGACTACGTCAAGCACACGACCAGCCGTCGAGTGTGTTGTGTGATCCTGCTGACGCCGCTACCATCCCTCATCGCGGTCGCTTTTGCTGACTGCCCGCCGAGTGAAGGCATTGGGAATTCCACGGGCTTCTGGCTACGCGCAGCCTTCGCCACATGGGTCTATTCGTACGCGATCCTCGAGCAACTGCGGTGTTTCCTGCCGACGTTGCCACTCACAGGATGCACAACGCTCGGGTTGTCCGTGCCTATTATGGTTGCGACAAATATCAATATCACGAGTCTATCACATTTAACGTCGAGATCTTCAACGCATTGTTCGTCGCGTGCTGCATGCAAAACTCGTCGTCAAACATCACCAACATCGAGCTCGTCGCAATCAACTTTATCATGGCATGCATTTCGCTTCGAGATTTGGATCATCTGCTGACCCAAGTCCACGAAATTGCTGCCAGGGCAAGTATTGATCCGTACCAGTTGAAAGAGGCAGCCCTGGCCCTCAGTCGACAATACCCGCGCCTAGAGAAGAGAGCCACAGAGCGCGTGCGGCAAGAGAGACTGAAATCGCGTCGGCAGTCTGGACGGAAACGAGCCTCCTCCTGTCAATTTGACTCAAAATCAGCCCGCCTCGCGCATTGTGTGCGATCGTGGTTTTCCACAGCCAAAACGCATCCCATCGAAGTTCCCCCAGGGAAGAGTACCAATGATATGGCTGGCATGGCATGGGCGACATCGAGAGATCCCACGTCATTGGCGCTGCCATATTCACTGTCGACGCGAACGAGTTCCACAGTTGCCACGACGACATCCTCCATCAGTTCGATACCGGTTTCGGATCCCCAACTCGGCCCTATCACACAATCAAAGGCGCAGCCACTCCGCGACCGGCTTCGGTGATTGACATCATGGCCGAAGAAGACCGCTTGGTGTTTCTGTAGAAGGCGCTTCAAATCCTTCACCTCACCGGGTATATGCTACTCATCGAGTTCACCGAGGTTATGATCCCTGTGGTCTACTGTGAGGTTGATCTCTCTGCTGTGTCCAGTTCCAATTAAGGGTTCTCACGTGATTTCTTGTGTGTGAACGTGGCAGCGCTGTACCTCGTCGTTCTGTTCTACCTCCCCAATCGTGCCTTCTACCCTCAGCTCAAGGATATGGACAACGACAGACTGCATCGAACGATCGCCAACGTCATGCTCAACGCCATCTTTGAGTTCATCTCTCTGATTCTACTCGCCAGTGCGTTGCGCGAAAAGCTTCGAACCTCTCCGTTTCGCCAACTCGCGTTTGTACTCGACCGACAATGGCGCATGGTGCAGTCCAAGCTCGTGCTCTGGGTCGTTGTCACGCTCCAATCGACGCTGTATCATCTAGGTAAGCGAGCTTTTGCCTTCAATTATCGGCTGCAGTCTGTGACGTGACGTATCGGTTGTGAGGTTTAGGTACAGATCACAGCTTCAACTTTGAATGGCTCAAAGAGACGTAGAAGTCGGCCAGAGCTTGTGCCATCTACCACAAGTACAATCAACCATGTGGCCTTGAAGTGAGTTGGAACTCCTAGCGCGTACGACTCGTGGCCCACGACGCTACAGGAAGAGATGTTGGTTTGAAAGGCGATTTCTGAAGCTCACAGATCGCTCTGTGCCTCCATCGATGCTTTGATGAGATTGGCAGCGTGGTTGCTCACTCATCGGCCCAGGGAGTCAGAACTTTGTGATGAAATTGCGAGGTGTGCTGGCTTCTACTACAGCAAACCCGTTCGCCGGCACTATTTTTAAATACGAAAGTACCGCGCGGTACTTTGCTGACGGCTACCATTGCCGGGTACGTCATGTTCAAGATAGGTTGATCACAAGAAGGCCCGAGAAATGCCGTCTCCATGCTCTCTGCCAGCTCGGATATGGCAGAAGCTCATTGGAGTATGGGACTCGGCGCAAGTTGAACTGCATGGCTGCTACTCGGTCCAGCGGATGTATGATCTCAATGCCTACAGCCAACGCACCACGGGCCTGCGTACTGTGCTCGTCGTGCTGCTGACACCGCTTCCCTGTCTAATTGCCGTCGCGTTTGCTGACTGTATTCCTCTCCGGGCTCCCAGTGAAGGCATCGCCCATTCCGCTGGGTTCTGGGCTCGTGCACTGTTCGCCACGTGGGTGTACGCGTACTCAGTGATGGAGCAGATGCGGTACTTCATTCCAACACTACCACTCTCCGGTTGGATGACGCTGGGTCTGTCGATCCCTGTGGCCGTGGCGACCAACATCGTCACGTTCATTTTGGCGTGGAAGATCGCGTACCCGCTTCCGTTCACGATCCCAGCGTTGTCGATGCCGTGGTCGACGTTCATGGTCGTGTCGCTTTGGTTTCAGCTGCGAGCCTACTTCCGAGCGAACCCCGAGAAGCTCAGGGAGCTGATGCAGTTCCTGTTCGTGGCCATGTGCCAAATGTCGATGCTGCTGATCTACCCGGCGTACAACTCGGTGTTTTACAACCTCTCATCGACGCAGCAAATGCTGTTCGCGCTGCTGCTTCCAGTGATCAAGCTCTTTGAGAAGAACGCACTCAGCTTCTTCATGCATCACTTGGATGACCTCAAGCCCGAGTGGATCATCTTCAACGTCGAGATCTTTAACGCCTTGTTCATCGCGTGCTGCATGCAAAACGCCAATTCGCTGGGCACAAACGTCGTCTTGGTCGCCGTGGACTTCAGCATGGCGTGTATTTCGCTGCGAGATCTGGATCTGATGCTCGCAGAGGTCCACGCACTCGCAAAGAAACTCAACATCAGCACAGCGGAGTTAGTCCAGTCAGCGATCGTGGTCGCGCAACGGTATCCGCGACTGGAGCGAGTCGTCACACAGCGTCTCCTTGACCAAAAACTTGAGCGCATCCGCTCCCGTCGACGCAGCAGTTTGCATCGAATCATCATCGTCCCAGTATACCAGCGTCTTGTTTCATTCCTGCGACCGAGATGCACGAGAAAAACGCGTCCAACGCCGACGATGCCCATACCGGAAGCACGTGCTGAGGCTTCGGCGGTTGAGCAAGCGAATCGACTCCGTGACGCACGAACTTTGAAAAATGAGGTCGACGTTGGTGTGGATACGAGTGTGCAATTGCCATCCAAGACGTCGGATGCCGTGGAGCGGAACGTGAGCTCGATTGTACTCTCCGCGACGCTCAATACGATCTTCCCCGAGGCACCGACTCCGAATTATGCCGACATGGTCGAACTTTCGACCACGGACCACAGACCAGTCGCTGTCGTGGATCTCATGAACGACGAGGAGCGAACGCTGTTCCTCGAGAAGTCGCTCCAGGTGCTTCACTTGACCGAGTACCTGCTACTGATCGAGTACACCGAGGTCATGATCCCCATCGTCTACTGTGCGTACTGGTTGTGGCTGCTTGTCATCGTGCTGTTCCACACGCTGACGCTGTTTGATTCGTATGTAGCGATCTACCTCTCCATCTTGTTTTTCCTACCCAACCGTCAGTACTACCCGCAGCTCAAGGACATGGATGACGACAAGCTACGCCGCACGATCACCAACGTCATGCTCAACGCCATCTTCGAGTTGCTTTCGCTGGTTCTGCTTGCCTTTGTGCTTCGCAAAAAGCTCAATTCGTCGCCGTTCCAGCAGCTCGCGTTTGTTCTCGACCGCCAATGGCGCATGGTCCAGTCCAAGGTCGTGCTCTGGGTCGTCGTCACGCTCCAGTCCACGTTGTACCATTTAGGTGAGCCGAGACTTCCCAAATTGCTTGTGATACGGACGATCTGTGACGTGTGAAACTATCTCTCTCTCATGCGCAAACAGGCGCCGACTACAGCTTCAAATTCGCATGGCTCCACGAGACGAATCCAAAAGACGCCTGAACGGTCTCCTCTCATTGCCATTGATCTGTTTCTTCCCTGTCGAAAAAGACAATGGACGAGCACCGTTCGCATCCACCAAGCGCTCGCCTCGTGGCGACGAAGAAGGCCAAGCTCAAGGGCGTGGCTCAGCTTCGGGATGTGGTCCGGACTGGCTGTACAAATGAGATCACGGAGATCATTGTATCCGAGTGTGCACCTGATACGATCAGTGGAGATCTCGTGCTGCGGGTAGCGTCACTGCCTGGGATCGTGGGCTCATTGAGCGTTCTCGACCTGTCGTTCAACGGCCTCACAGACACGTTTTGGAGCCAAACGGACTGGAAGAAAGCGCCTCGATGGCCTTCCCTCACGGCACTCAAACTTGCGAATAATAGGTACCTTCCACTGCCCGATCTCTTCTGTGTTACATGGCGTTGACAATGGAAGCTCTAACGGAGACTGTCTGCAGGTTCACAGAAGCATCGCTGGACGTGATATGTGTTTTGCTCGGTCGATGTTTGGCGCTCAAGCAGCTCGATCTCTCGATCAATGCGATCGGATACAAGCTCGTTGGTGTACAGCCAAGGCAGAGTATCACGCGGTTGTTTCCAGTGCTTCCGACAACTCTGGAATCGCTCGATCTCTCGTGTCTCCACGTATCGGACGCTCACGTGACAGTGCTGCTCACTGCTCCCTCTGCGTTGTCGCTCCAGCGGCTGTACTTACGGTCGAACGACCTCAGCGACACTGCCGCAAGTGCGATCGCAGACGCACTGACGAGCCGCAAGTTCAAAGCGCTCCGAGTTTTGTCGCTCGCTGGGAATACGATTGGCGATGGAGGTCTCGGCAGTCTCGCTTTCGCTATTGAAGATGCGCTGGCCTTGGAGACGCTAGATGTCGAAGAAAATCAGGTGAGAAAGGCGCAAAACGTGCCAAATGGAAGCAATACTGACTTGGAAACGCTGTTTAATCACACACAGATCACGGATCGGGGCCTGCAGACGCTGTTCCATGTGCTGAATGGGCTCAGCTCTCGTTTTGCCTTGCGGTATCTGCACGTGAATCGCAATCGAGGTAGCCGCAGCACGCAACTCATCGACATGATCCAGCTCAAGCTCCAAGAAAAGATCCTAGAGACATGCGTGACGTCTCCACCAACGAATTCTAGCGAGTCTGACGCCAGCTTCCAGTCTCTCCGCCTCACAGGCAGCTTCCTGCGTACGAAGCTGCTGCTCACGTCTGTGCTCACCGACCACTACGTGAGCAGCGTGCTGAAGGCTATTCGCCACCACGACGTCTCGTGGATAGCACTGACTGAACTCGACTTCAGTGGCAATACGATCGGGACGGCTGGAGCGTGGGAGATCGGCTCCTTTCTGTCACTGCTGCCTCCAAACCTGCGCAGTCTCAACCTCTCCAACAACCAAATCAATAGTGAGCAGTACACAAGCACTGCCTTTGATGGAACGCAAAGCATAACCCAGTCTGTCGTTCTCTAGATGAAGGCGTGACTGGCCTGGCGGACGGAATCGAATGGAACTCGACTCTCCAAGAGCTCAATCTCAACGATAACGAGATCACCGACTTAGGAGCCAAGCAACTCTACCTCAAGGCGTTTACCTCCAACTTACAACGCAAGATCCTACTCAGTGAGGGCAATCCACTGACCTCGGAGTGCAAGGTCATGGTCGCCGCGATCTCTCAGGCGTACGATCTCCGTAAGCGATTTGCTCGGGACTTTGCACCTCTGGAAAAGCTCGACTTTGTGGGCCAGCGGCTTCGACAATACGGAGCTGCTGCTATCGCTGAGAGTCTGATTGAAACGCCGACAACACAGTGTACGTCGTTGGATCTGTCGTACAATATGCTGGGCGACGACGGTGCCGTGGAAGTCGCGAAGCTACTGCGTGGGTACGCGGCGCTCACCAAGCTCGACCTCAGCTTCAATGAGATCGGAGACACTGGTGCCGTTGCACTCGCAGACGCACTACGTGTTAACGCGACGCTCACTTCCCTGTCGATCCACTCGACCATCGCTGGCTCGACTGCCAAGCCCAAGCTGACCGAGACGGGGCTCTGTGCGATCGCCCAGGCGCTGGAACGGCACAAGGCGCTCACGAGTCTGGACCTTCGCGACAACATCATGGCGCCTGCAGTGATCCCGGTGCTGGTGCAGACTCTACAGCGCAACCCGAGGATCCAGAAGTTCAACGGTAGCAGCGCCGCAGTGTTTCTCGCTCGTAACGAACCATAGTAAGTACAATACTGGCTGTTCAGTTCAGCTGCTTCATCGGCGGCTCCATCCTCACTCGATTCATTGACTGCAAGAGCGACAAGTCAAGGCGTTCGACGCGACGCGAACTGGAACGTGTAGTCATATCCTGCGTTGTGCCAACAGACAGAGAAGGTGAGAACTGTACGAGCCTCCAGTAAAATGCAAGCGAAGAGCGACTACACAACTGTTCGAGCGACGTCTCGACCACCACGAGCACCCACAGCACCATTTTGGATTGGACAAGTCGCCACTGGCTGTCGAAACGAACGCGAGCTACTTCACAGGCGACATCCTGAGCTTTCGCTGTAGCACGAGGCAAATCCCGACAAGAGACGCGAGTTCGAGTGCCGAGTACGCGAAGATATTGGCGACGCGCGACCACAGAGTCGCTGCGCCGATGTGGGCAAGCGTGGGGTAGTAGACATGGTTCGGAAGATGGAACAGTGCGGCGAGATACGCGCTGTACACGAGTGGCACGACAATTTCGACAAACTCGATCAGCACGAGGAACTCGGTGAAGTGGATTATCCGCAGCACAGTCGTGACGTACTGACGCCGCTCAGCTTGCGATAAAGAGCAAGAGCTGACCGCAGTGGCTCCTTTGAACGAGCGCGACACGTGTCGCAAGTCCGTGAGTACAGAATCGTCCGGAGATAGGGTTGGAAGGGCAGGTAGCTCTGGGTGGACGGATGTGATCGATGGACGTGGCGTTGCCGCCATCACGACGGCAGCCGAAACGTGGGCGTTGACGCTCTTTGCCGACGCTAATGATCGCAAGCGGATTGAAGCATCTTTTTGGAGGACTGTGTCCATGGCGACAAAGATCAGTGCTTTCTTCATCGGAGATAAGTGAGACTGCTGCTGCTCGAGGTGGATTCTCGTTGTCTTCCGATCCAGTCCAGCGCCTGCAGTTGGCTCAAGAGTGAGTCAATGTCGCGCACGTGGAGCCACGCCTGGAAGATGTCGGCCGCCACTAGCACCGCCGTCGTCAGTGGAGACGTCGAATTCTGCATACAGATCGAAACGAACAGTGCGTGGGAGATCTCGACGTTGAAGATCACGACCTCGACACGTAGGTCTTCGCCATGCGTGAACATGACGCTGAAGATGTTTTTTGCTGCCATTTTGATCACACGCAACAAGAGTGCGAAGCTTTTTGGGCCATACCAGTGAGAAGCGTGAAGCCGTAGTTGTAGATCGGGTAGATTATGGTGAGTGAGAGTTGCAAAACGACGGCCTTGTAAAAGGCAACGAACTCCTGGCGCAAAGACTGGTCCTGGTACAGCAATCTCCCCCACTTGACGGCGACTAGCCCCAGAAGAGAACTTGCCACGACGGGGATCCAAAGAACAGCGTGATGGGGAGCGAGAAACCCACGAGATGAGCCATCCAGATGCCGTAGGCGGAACAGCCAATGCCGATGACGATAGACACTGCAGCAGTGGCCACGCCTGACTGGTTGGGCAGGCGAGGCATGAAGCATCGCAGTTGTTCGATACCAGAGCGACGCGCCACCAGAACAGTTGGCTGTGTGCGAAGTCGTCACTGGCCGGCCTCAGTGGCACTGTGACGGCCAGCAAAGTGATGGCAAGACTCGGGATCGGCGTAGAGAGGAGAACCGCGATGACCCACACGGGGCTGCGCTCCGACGCGTACTCATCCAACTTGATCATACGCTCGACGGAATAGTTGCCGTGCTGCTCGACTTGAAAGGACTCGTACAAGTGCAGCAGCCGGGAATTTTTCAGATCATATACAGAACAGATCAAAAAGTGATCAAATTGCGGTCATCTTGCACCACACGTCCGTGTGGATCCTGTGGGGGAAGACCTTCGCTCGCAGCCAGCGGCTCCGACGACAATTCAAGCAGTACTTGATGGTCGTGATCGTGCAGTGGGCGCTTACCCTCATCTACCCGGTCTTCAACTTTGTCTTTTTGCGAGTCGGCTCGATAGGACAAACAATCCTGGCGCTTGTTTTACCGCTCGTGAAAATCCTCATGAAGTACTGGCTCGCGACTCTGCTGGAAGACTCGCCCGACCTGCAGCCGCAGTTTGTGATCTTTAACGGCGAGGTCTTCCACGCTCTCTTTGCCGCCTGCTGCATGCAAAATGCGGTCTCCATCTGGACAAACGTCGCGATCATGGCCATCGACCCACTCCACGCGTGGGCAACCATCCACGATATCAACTTCCAGCTCGACAAGCTCCGATCTTTGCTTCACGATGCCGAAAACGATCCTACGTTTCGGAAGGCGAGCGATCAGCCGTCCGAGCTCTTCCCACTGGTCGACAGTGCTCCTTATCTGCTTCGTTGTCCCAATGTGTACCAGTGTGTCAACGGGAGACTCTCAGCTTCTCGATTCGCTTCGAGAAGCTTTGCATCAACAAGCATTCTTCTAGCTCCTGCTGGCCCGCGATCGACGCCTCTAACAGCCATGCAGCACCCGGAGGACTTGGTTACACTGCCCGAGTTACCGACACAGCTTACCGAGAGCCAGATGCGTACCCTCGCCAGTTTGAAACCGTACCACGTACGTGCAAGACGTGCTTGCGCTGCTCCACATGACCGAATTTCTACTGCTCGTCGAATACGTCGAAGTGATTATTCCCGTCATCTACTGCACGTGATGGACGCTTGAAGGTGCTGCCCACAATCGACTCACTGTTGTGCTGGTGCGTAGGAGTGTATTTGGTGGTAGTTTACCATTTACCCAATCGCATTTACTATCCACAGCTCCGTCACATGGACGCCGACCGTCTCACCCGCGTTGTGAAGAACGTGCTTCTCTACGCAGTGCTCGAGCTCCTCTCATTCGTTGCCTTGGACTGGGTGCTTCGACGCACAGTCCGGTTCCAGCCACTGCGACAACTCACGTTTGCGCTCAGTACGCAGTGGTTTATCGTCCAAGCGAAGCTGATCCTGTGGCTGGTGTACATGGTGCAGGCGTCGCTTGTGCACTTTGGTGAGTGTGTTTCAGTAGGACTTGATACCATGTGATTCATCTCACAATCACTGCTTCTTGTAGGTGCGGACTACTCGTTCCAGTTCAAGTGGCTGCACAATAGCACGTACTTCGATTGACCTACGACACAACGAGCAACAAGGCCTCAGCCATGTTGGAATCCAACCGATCGGGCCGTCCTCGGCTTGTAGACAGCGCAATCTACCAAGGTCGAAAGGCCGAATGTGCTCTTCGTATGACCGAGTTTCTACTTCTGGCCGAGTATGTTCAAGTTTTCATCCCAGTCATCTAATGGAAATCGTCACCCAACGACTAGCAATCGATGGTGAGCTCCCCGCGCAACTACTGCTCATAGACGTCTATCTTGTGGACCTTATATCATGCCAAATCGCATTTACTACCAACAGATCCGTGCTATGGACAAAAATCGTAAGCTTAAAATCGTTCGGAACGTGCTTCTGGACGCAGGACTGGGAGCTCATGTCGTGTATCACGATGAATCGAATGATACACGAGTACCCTGTAAGGCAACTGACGGTCGCTGATTGATACGGGTGGCAGTCCACTTCATGAGAGGAATTCTCCATCGAAAATTGGTGAGTGTCGATGAAAAGCCTGGCCATTCAATCGAAATACGAGCCATTTCGGAGCCACTGGAACTGAAATGTGTAGTCGGCACCTTCGATTTGGAGCAAGAATTGCATCAGTACGAGTCGAATCTGCCCACCTAGAAACGAACAGAGTCATACCGAAGTGAACGAGCGACGATTGGACCATGTAGACGACCCACAGGATCAGCTTTGCCTGGATCACGAGCCACTGGATACTGAGCACGAATCCGAGCATGCGAGCTGGACGTAAGTGAAGCTTGCGCCGTAGCAGTCGATCAAGAACGAGGAACGAAACCAACTCGAGCGCCGCGTAGAGCAGCTCATTCCAGACGACACGATACAGTGTCGAGTCGGTCATTGCGTGAATCTGAGGGTAATACAATCGATTCGGCAGGTGGAAGACAGCAACCAGGAAGACGCCTGTCCAAACACCACACTTGAGTTAGAGAATACTTCAGTACAACAGAGACCGTGGGACTGGTAAATCGCATGACGTACTGTAGATGATCGGCACAATCACTTCGACATACTCGATGAGAAGTAGAAACTCGACGACGTGGAGAAGCGTGAGGACGCGCTGCACGTACGCGACTCGCTGTGGCAGTGACAGTCGGTCGAGCTGTTGGATCTCTGCTTCAGTCAGACAGACAGAGAGTGTCTCGCTGAGATCTGGAACCAACTTCTCATTGGCGCCGGCGACGGAGTCACCAATGACCTTGGGTTCCGGGATAAATGGGAGAGGGTGGACTGACCCGAACTTGGCCTGCTTCGCGAGACTGGGGTCGTTCGAAGATGCCACGGCAATAGCCACGCGAGACCGTTGTTGCGTCACGGCTGAGAGCAAATGGCGGGCACTAGATGGCGCCTTCTCGGAGGCCACGAGCTTGGTTGTTGCAGGATCTCGGAGCAAATACACTGCGCTATCAATCAGAGGCGGTAGTGTCCATGCGTCGCGGTCAGTCGACTCCTGAAGTCCACCTTCGGGTCCCATGGTGTCTGCAAGTCCATTCAGAAGACTGCCAACGTCGTGGATGGAGATCCAGCCATGGAGCGCGTCCATCAACATGAGTGCGGCCGTGGTGAGACTTGAAGTCGCGTTCTGCATACAGCACGCTACAAAGAGAGAGTGGAAGACTTCGACGTTGAAAATCACGAACCCGGGCTGCAAGTCTTGCAGGTTCTCCATGCACTTGGCGAGCCAGTACTTAAGTAGCATCTTGACGAGAACGATGACGACGGCAAACAGCGTTTGCCCCACGGCGTCAAGCTCCGAGAAGATGAAGTTGAATATCGGGTAGCTCAGCGTGAGCGCCCACTGCACCAGAATCACCGATACGACCTGCCGTAGCTCACATCGTAGCTGTGGACTGTTGTAGATCTGCTTCCCCCACAGTAACGCTGCCGACGAAAACAGAGAGACCAAGAACATCGGCCCGTTGCAAATCTCGGTGAATGGCAGGGGGAATCCGATGACGCTGGAGAGACCGACGACAAAAGCGACCGAGCTGACGGCGACAAAGAGCGCGACGACCGAGATCTGTGTGTGTGTCATTTTTAGGCTGGGCAGGAGACAGCGTAGCTGCTGGAGAAGCGTGAACGCGATGAGGACGGCGGTGATGAACGCTCGCGACCAAAAGACGCAGCTGCTTCTGAGACCGTCACGTGGTCGCGAGAGCCGCGGGAGATCCATCACAACCACGACGAATATGGACGGAAGCGGAGTGTAGCAGAGCACGGCGATAGTGCTGAACCATGGCGAGGACGTACTAGCGTTGTACTTCTTCAAATCCATCAAGCGCTGTACGGAGTATGTACCATGGAGCTCCACCTGCAGCAGGATCCATGCACGCCGAAGGCCATCCACGGAGCGTCGAAGCAGCATCCGCTCCTAAGGACGAAACGGGGGGTCTGCTTGCGCTGGAGGCTGGTGATTGCTGCAAGTCTTATCAATCGAGCCTGCGGGACGCCGCATACACAAATAGCGTCGAAGTACCTGCCGCCGGTCTGATCCCATTGCTGTGTGAGCTTGAACCCATAAATAGCTCGGCATTGCTCTGTGCCGTTACTTGTCAATCGTGTCATGGACGTATTATATGCGGGGCGTGGCCATTGATCCGACAAAATAATAACAATCTAGATCTATTCCGAATATTATTGATTGAATAACTGATTATTGGGAATCGTGAAAACCGTAAAATACATAATTGGACCCGTAATAAGTGTATTTACCATCCAGACCCCCTGATTCGAACCAGGCTGGGATGGTTGGAGTGCGTGGGCTGTTGGAGGTGGGTCGCCGCGAATCCTTGCAGAGCTACCTCGTTGCCTTGCCCTCAAGCTTCCTCATTCTCAATCTTGCGTCCGCGTAGATCTATGGGCGGCTCTCTGCCCGTGCACTCTTCATGATACTCTATTAGGACGGTTCCTAAGACGTAGATTTGCCAGAACACTAGTATGACAACAGTGTGTTCTTGGCCGTCACCCACATGTCACAGCTTTGGTAAATTTAGTGACATCTGGTAGTGATCTTTCGGAACGATCACTTCAGTCACCTTGAAATTCGCGATAAGTGCTGTTTTGAGTCGGTCTGCAGCGTCAGTTCCCGTCCTCCGAAAATGAGAGTTGGTGAATCTCCGCTGTGGACATCGACAAATCGGCTGGAAACATGCATGATAATTCATTTATTATGGAATATATTGCAGTCATTATTACCACGGATTTTCAAATGGCCCACTTCTACTTATGATTGTATTGTCCGATCACCGGGCGTGGCTGGTGTACAGTCGCAGACAAGGTCATAACTCGTCCGATTGGAAACCTCAGTCACCAATAGTGCCGTTATCAAGCACCATGGGTCAGCGTGTTGGCAAGCCGCAGTGGCTGATCAAATGCATCGCCGCAGTCGAGAGTGTTCAGGTCGAACTGCATGGAAAGTACTCGGTGGAGCGTGCCATGGCGCTTTACGCGTACCAGCGCAAGTTTTCGTTCTGGCGCTGCCTCGCGGTAGTACTAGTGACGCCGCCGCGTCTGACGGTCATCATCCTGTCCGACATCGTGCCGCTGAACTCGCCGGACGAAGGGCTCTCCAACAACCTGGTCTTCTGGGCTCGCGTGCTGCTGGTCGTGGTCTGTATCTCGCTCACTGTGCTTGAGCAAGAGCGTCGTTTTGTACCAGGCCTTCCGTGCTCGACCACATTCCTATGGGCCATGAGCATCATGATCTCGGTCGGCGCTACTTCGTTTGGGTATATGCTTTCCTACTTCACTCACCGAGACTGCCGCAGGAACGGGTTCAGCCACGAGGTCAACAACTGGCTGGAGAAGACGTCAGTTTTCGAAATGGTGGAGATGATTGTAGAAAGTAGCAGTGTTGAATGCGAGGCCGGAAGACATTTCGTAGAAACCCGCCAGCACGATTCTTAGAAACGGACTCGGCGCTGAGAAAAGCTTAAATACCATGTTTTACCTAAATTTTCCATATTTTTGCTTCCAAAACAGGAATATCCCACACAACTTCCCTTTACACTACCAGCCCACCCAAAATCTAGTTAAACTTTCGGGGTTCCCGTACAATACCAAATTGTCCCCAGAATAAGTGTTTTACCACCTCCGATCAAGTGCCTCTTACCAATATGCAACAATGATTATTGCAATAACTGCTATTTCTGCATCAGATACGGCGTAATAGATTATCGCGTTTAAAATCTCGAATACAATAATTCGTTGTATTTTCCCAGCTCTGCCTCGGTGGTGCTAATTGGATTGATCTGGTCCATTCATGGGCCAGAATCCATTATATTGATGCACAGCTTCAGGCGACGGAAGCAATGGAAGTCAAACGGCGTGCAGCAGATACGCGAGCTGCCGCCAAAAGCAAGAACCGCAGTACCGATCGAGTGCTGTCGGTGATCGAGAAGGCCTTGTTCTACGCTCACTACGACGAGGACGTCAAATCCAACGCCAGTATTCGACTTCGAACCGTGACGCTGTCACCGAGTGTAGCTGTCCATCCAGCAAACACACGGCCACCGGTGCACTCGACAAAAGTCGTGTCTTTCAAGCACTGTGACAAATCCGACGTGACACCAGATCGTGCTGCTCCACACACACACAATCACAGTTGGCAAACACACCGGACCTTGCAACTGTGCTTCGAAGCACCCACGAAAAATACGAGGTTTTGACTCAAGAGATCATCTTCAGCGAGCTGTCGAGCGACAAGAAGAGCAGCCTCGGCGTGCTGTCGACGATGGAGCGGGTTCAATACGTGAGCAGCGTGCTGCAAGTGCTCCATATCGCCGAGTTCATCTTGCTGATCGAGTTTGTCGAAGTCATGATCCCCTTTGTGTCCTGTGCGTATCAAGTCTCTTTCTTGAAGCTTGTCGTGTTATGCGTGAATGCTGACTCACACTCTTGTGTGACTGCTAGGTGTGTATTTGTCGGCGATGTTCAACCTGCCCAACCGCATCTACTACCCGCAGCTCGCTGTCATGGACTCGCATTCGCTACTCTCGACCATCAAGAACGTGATGGTCTACGCGGGACTCGAGTTCATCTCCGTCCTCGGACTCGCAGTGGCGTTGCGACGGAAATTGCAGATCTCGCCCGTGCATCAACTGGCGTTCGTACTTCATCGTCAGTGGGGACTCGTGCAATCCAAGATGATCTTGTGGGTTTTGGTTGCTGTCCAGATCACACTCATGCATTTCGGTGAGTAGCTCTCGCTGCTACTGACTGCTTTCGGTGCATCCTATCATCTATGCTGTCTGGTTTGTGGACTAGGCTACGACTACACCGTTCAGTTCGCGTGGCCCTCAAAGAAAGACGTCCAATAGCGTCTCAGCAGCAATACGCTTCGGTGAATCTCTCGATTGATTCGATTAATGTTTGAATATAATTTCGATTAATCTCACAATTTCCGATTAATTCGATTAATACGTAAAAAATATCAATCAAAATATGTGCTGTTCTTCAGCCACTGGAACTTGAACGTGAAGTCGTTTCCTGGACAATACGATACGCGTACCAAGTGAGACTCGACCCAGAATGGGGTGTTCGCTTTTATCAACGTACCAACGTGCACCAGAGTGGACTGGACTGTCAGCATGAGCCACAGCACAAGCTTGGCCTGGACCATGTCCCAATGGTAGCCGAGCACGAACGAAAGCTGTCTGGCTGGCCGAAACTTGACTTTGGCTCGCAGGATCCAGTCGAGCACGAAAAACGAAATGAGCTCCAGAGTGGCGTAGATCATTTCGTTCTGTACAACGTGGCCTAGTTGGCCTCCACTCATGTTGCGGAGCTGGGTGTAGTACTTGCGATTTGGTAGATTGAACACCACCACCAGGTAGATACCTGTATAATACACGGAATGAAGCAAAGTCATCATCATGGGCGGGGTTCAGGGCGGCAATAGGAAACAACAAAACGTACTGTAGATGACGGGGATGATGACTTCCACGTACTCGATCAAAAGAATGAACTCGGTCATGTGGAGCAGTGCGAGGACCTGGCGCACGTAGAGCACGCGCTTCTCCAAGGGTAAAGCGTCGAGTACCAAAGTCTCCGACGGTGAAAGCTGCACTGGACACTCTGCTAGTGCTGACTCGGTCACTTCCTGCTGCCCAGTCGGATCGCGCCTTGATCCTGATACAATTCGGTCAGCTTGTGGGGTGGGGACGATGTCCGTCGGCGCCACAGCAGTGAGATTCGTTGGCGAAGCCCGGAATATGACGGTGGAGACCACCCGGTCTTTCGTGACGCTTTGGGACCGCATTTGCGTCACTACCTCCAGCGTCGGGCGATCACGAAGCAGATAGACAGCACTGTCGATCAGTGCAGGCGCCATGTTCTGAGCTTCTCGTTTTGGGGCCGCGTGGAGAGTGGTGGCGAGAGCGTCGAGCTGGAGGTTGACGTCGTGGATCGCGATCCAGGCGTGCAGCGTGTCCATGACGATCAGGATCACACTGGTGGTGGTCGACGTGGAACTTTGCATGCAGCACGCGACAAACAGCGAGTGGAAAACCTCGACGTTGAAGATCACAAACTCGGGTTTCATGTCCTCCATGTCTTCCATCATGGCCGCGAGGAGATACTTCATACCCATCTTGATCAGTGGAAGCACCACAGCAACCAACGTCTGGCCAAGCGAGCTCAGGTTCTGGAACCCAAAGTTGAAGGCGGGGTACACGAAGGTCAGCGTCCACTGGGCTTGCACGACGCGACAGTAGTCGGCGAACTGTTTACGCAGCGTCTCGCTGCCGAAGATGCGCTTACCATACACCGCAAAGACCGCCACGTTGTACGGGATCAAGAAGCCGATACTCGTCGTGGACATCATGAGCGGTATGGGGAACCCGATGAGCATGGCGATACCGACGCCACTGGCCCATGCGCAGACCGTGACCACCAGCGCGATGGCGACGCTTTCAATTCGTCGTATTGTGAGCTTGGGCAAGAAGTTGCGCATCTGCTCGACCATCAAGAACGCAGTCAACGCATTGGTTGCTGAAACACGACCCCAAAAGACGTGGCTGCTCTGGAGGCCATCGCCAGGCCGTGACAAGCGAGGCAAATCGAGCAGCAGCACGATGAGAATGCAAGGCAGCGGCGTGAGAAGCGGCGGGATGAGGCTCGAGTACCTCAGCTTCTGGGTCCGGTATTTGCTGAGCATCGCGAGGCGCTGGATCGAATAGCTTCCATGGAGCTCCACCTGAAGCGCGAGCCAGCCACGGACGACCGCATCACGCGTACGCCCGAGAAGCGTCGTCATGGGCTACACTTGTGAGCCCAGCCGGTGACGTTTGATGAGCGACCACAGTCAGTGAACCTAGCTGCGCACGATGGGACTATGAATAGATACAACGCAACTCGCCTGCCTATCACCCCTTCTGCCAGGACACAACACAACACAACTAGCAGGTTTGCAAGTCTGCTACCAAGTATCTCCTTCATCTTCTGTCCACGCATCGCCTTCAAACACGACACGGACTGAGAGATCAAAGCCACAATGCGAAATGCACTCGCTCAAGTCTTCCGCGCGTACGAGCGTCTGCAAGTAGAGCTTCACGGCAAGTACTCTCTCGAGAGGCTCTTCTGTCTCCACTCGTACCAGCTCACGCATTCGCTGTGGATGTGTGTGCTCGTCATGCTCGCCACGCCACTGCCGTGCCTCATCATCGTCACTCTGGCCGATTTGATTCCATTGAACCCACCAAGTGCGGGACTCGAAAACAGCCACGTGTTCTGGGCTCGCGCGATCGTCGTCGTCATCTTCATCTCGCTCACACTTCTCAACCAGGCTCGTCGCTTCGTCCCGGGGCTTCCATGCTCGAATGCTTTCCTGTGTGTTGTGTCGGTGCTCATCACCGTCGGCGCAACGGCAAACGTGGTGCTGTTAGCGACCTGGATTGGGTTCCCACTGCCGTTCACGCTCATCTGTGGCTCACCGTGTTGGTGCGTTCTCTACGGACTCGTCGTGATTTTCAAATGGGGGCCACAGCTTCGCGTGAGCGCCGCTCTCCGATCCGAGCTGTTCAACTACTTCAAGATCGTGGTGGTACAGCTATCGCTCACGGTGGTGTATCCGGCCTTTATCTTTGCATTCAACAAGCTGGATGGCTGGGAACAGACAGCGTTTGCGTTGTGTCTGCCGCTGATCAAGCTGCTCGCGAAGAATGCCATCAGCTTTGCCTTTGGCCCGAGCCGTGAGGACATGAAGCCTGAAGGCGTCATCTTCAACGTCGAGGTCTTCCATGCGCTGTACATGTCGTGCTGCATGCAAAGCTCAAGGTCAATGGTCACGACGGGTGTGCTCATGGCTCTGGACTTCATGCACGCCTTCTCCAGCCTGCTGGACATCGACAGCCTCCTCAAAACCATCCGTAGATTGGAGACACAGCTCGCTGAGAACGACGAAGACGCAGACGGCACGCAAGAGGTGGATGCTATGGCCAATGACAAGCTCTCACTGATAGAGAAGGCCATGTACTACGCTGTCAACGAACGCTTGGTGCGCTCTAACACGTCCATCCGCGTCAAAGCTCTCACTCCGCATCATTCGTCAGCACATGCGATCTTCCCGGCAGCAGCAGCTCTTCCAGTAGCGGAGCCCAAGTCGGTCTCAGAATCCGTTCGCGACAGCTCGAAAGAGAAGCTCCTCGAGCCTCGAGCTGCCATGACAAGCGATACAGGCGAGCTTGGCGTCTCGCGTGAGGTAGCAGGTAAATTCGGCAGACTTTCCATCCGTGAGCGACGTAGCCTCGGCGTGCTGTCGAGCGAAGAGCGGATTCTATACGTTTCGAGTATCCTGCAAGTGCTTCACATCGCCGAGTTCGTGATCCTGGTCGAGTTTGTCGAAGTCGTGGTCCCCGTCATCTACTGTACGTCTCTTTACCATTCCGTCTCCGTCTCCGGATTTGTTTAACCCAGTTGTTATCGTAGGCGTGTACTTAAGTGCTATGTTCTACCTGCCCAACCGCGTGTACTACCCCCAGTTGGCCAGCATGGACATCCACTCGCTACTGTCCACGATCGGAAACGTCCTCACCTACGCGGGGCTCGAGTTCGTATCGTTCATCGTGATTTGCGTCGCGCTCCAGCGCAAACTGCAGCTCTCTTCCGTCCACCAACTTGCGTTTGTGCTTCATACGCAGTGGCAACTCGTGCAGTCCAAGTTGGTACTGTGGGTCGTGTTTGCTGTGCAGGTCTCTCTCCAACACTTCGGTAAGGTTACACAGTCCGATTCTCTGCTGTAAGACTTGAAGACTCAACGCTTATCCCATGGTTATAAGGCTACGACTACTCCTTCCAGTTTGCGTGGCTTCGACGACCATGATGGATGGTTAAAGACTTATACACTTCGAAGCATACGCAAAAGAAAATAGAGATATGCGCAGGGATCAATGTCATTGATGTCATCAATCAACTGGACGAGTTCAGAATCAAACCCGACTTTCAAGATGAACCAAAACTTGCCAAGACTGCACAGGGCCTCGCGATCAGCAAACTCCTCATAGTTTGTGTTGGATGTGGATTCAATCCAATGTCGAGGAAAGGGTGCTGAGATTGGATCAATTGGATCAACTCTTCGTGAGTAGTTTATGGCTCATTTTTTATGGAGCCATTCAAATCGGAACGTGTAATCCGCTCCTGCATGTCGTGTACGGTGTATGGTCAGCTCAGAGAAGCATGATATGGAATTGCGAGCGGTCTTACCGAGATGAACGAGCGAGCATTGGAGCGAGACGACGATCCACAGGATCATCTTGGACTGGATGTCTCTGAACTGGGTCTGGAGCACAAACGCGAGCTGCTTGGGGGCCGAGATACGAAGCCGTCGCCACAAGGCGTAGCTGAGAAGGAGCAGGGAGACTAGCTCTAGTGTTGCGTTTGTCATGACTGTGAGTATCGTCGCGCGAAGCTGCTGCTCGTCCATGTCCTTGAGCTGCGGGTAAAACGCGCGATTTGGCAACTTAAACAACATCATGAGATAAAGAGCTGAAGCAGAGCAGGGTCAGTCAACATGGTCTTATGCGATTTGCAAGATGGCAAACGGTACGTACAGTAGACGACGGGGATCATGACCTCGGTGAACTCGATCAGCAACAGAAACTCGACCAAATGCAGCATTTGCAGGGTCTTGAGTAAGAACGATCGCTGCTCCTTGTGTGTCAGCGACTGGATTGGAATCTTTCGCCGACCCTCGTGGCTAGGTTCAACGGCGTGGCTCTTGTTGGCTTGATCTCCTCCCTGGCCAACTCCACTTGCAGCGCCTGGAACCATTTGAGCCTCCTCCTCTTCCTGGTTTAATGGAAAGAGTGCTTGTGGGGGAGTAGGGGCGACGGAAACGGCCTGTTTGATACTGGGAAGGATCGACGAGACGACTGGGGAGAGGCTCGCGCTCTGGACACGAAGACTGGCACGCTGGCTCTTGCGTTCGCTGCGCCTTTGGCGCTCAGATTGGACTTCGAGGTGCATGAGCCGCTCACTACCAGGCGTCGCACGCGCAATGGCCATTGCAGCATCCACTAACTCGCCTTGGTGTAATCCCAGTCGCTTCGCGTACTCCGCATTTTCCCTGAGCATGATGTCGAGGTCCTGTAGACCGAGGCATGCTTGGATGAAATCCACTGCCATGAGCACGATATTCGTCCCGAACGACTTGGAGTTTTGCATACAGCAAGCTACGAAGAGCGCGTTGAAGATCTCTACATTGAACACGATGATCTCGGGCTTGAGATCGTCGACACCACGGAGGGCAAAGCCGATCAGGTTCTTCTCAAACAGCTTGATGAATGGAAGCAGCAGCGTGAACACAGTCTGGGCACCGCCTGAGAGCGTGACAAAGGCGGCGTTGTACGCAGGATATACGATCGCCAGAGAGATCTCACACGATAGCACGATCAGAAACTGTACCAGCTTACGCACGACGCGTGGGTTCTGTTTGATGTAGGCGCGCAGGGCATACCAGATCAAAAAGGTCAAGATGATGCCCCAGGGTACGCAGGTGAGCTGGATCGTGAACGGTAGTGGGAAGCCGATGACCAGTGTGAGCCCGAACGTGGCTGCAATGGAGAGCACCGAAGCCACGACAGGCACGACAACCTCGAGTGAAGTCGACAACGGGAGAGCTGGAATGAAATGGCGGAGCTGTTCGATCCCACAGATACTGTAGATCCACACGGCGAAGAGGTACCGGACCCACAGACCGTGTGAGTAGGCGAGTCCACGCTCGATCGGCTCCAGCGGAATCGAATCTGCCAGCGCTACCATGGCAAGACACGGCAGAGGCGTGAGCAGCATGGGGACCACGAAGCGTACGACACCAGGCCGTCGGGAATAGGCGTCGAATGCACGCATCCGCTGCACGGAGTAGCGGCCATGGAGCTCCACTTGCGCGTCGTCCCACGCCGCGACGACACGGCGCAACATGCCGCAGTTCTTAATGTGCGGTGGATCGTCCAAAAATAATGGCTTGTCATTCGTCCTGATGAGAAAGTGCGGAAGGCGAACTTAGTAGCTCAATTCCATTAAGTACGCCTTTCAACTACTAAAGTTCGCATTCGAATCCAACCTTCAGTCGCCTATGGCGGAGCTGTTGGTGTGTAGCCACCTGAACTTGAACGAGTAGTCGTTGCCTATGGATGGGGAGCAGAGACCAAGAGTCGTTAGAAGAGACCGTGGCTGTCAGTTGTGTCCACCCACTTGCAGGGCCGCACCGTAATGCTCGAGTGTACACTGCACGACAAACGAGATCCAGAGCACGAGCTCCCAGGGCAAGATCCAGCCATGGTGGCTCAGCACGAAGGAGAGCTGGCGCAGGGGCGAGAGCTTGGTTTTGCGGCGCACGACCCACTCAAGGATCACGAACGATACCACCTCGAACACCACGTACACGACCACGTTGTTGATCGCGTGGGCGTGGGCGGCCGGTGTGAGGCTGCGCAGCTGCGGGTAGTAGACGCGGTTCGGGAGCTCATACACGACGGCTAAATACACAGCTGCCAACGAATCACGGGGTTGGTTCAGGCTTACAAAAAGCAAGGAATGGAGAAACAACGGAAGTGTGACGTACCGTACACGGCCGGCACGACGACCTCGATGTACTCTGCAAGAGCTGTGTACTCCATGGAGTCAAAGAGCCGAAGAGTGTTCGAGGTAAGAGCAGCTTTTTGCTCCGGGTCGAGACTGGAGAGCAGTCGCTCGTCAGCTTCGTCCAAGGAACACAGCGCCATCTCTGTCGTTGAAGGATGCTGCTTGGAGTGGCCTTGGGGTGACACAGTTGGTGGGGAAGGCACGATTTGTGTGAGTGTTCGCGTTGTGTTCGTGGCCGCGACGTGAATCGTGGCAACTACCGTCGGGTGGGCATCACGCAATAGAAAGGTGATCGAGTCAAGCAGATCAGGGAGCGGACGCGGAGGAGACGGGTGCTTGTCATCTCGCGTTCTCGCGTCATTGAAAATCGTTGAGATCGCTGTGAGTTTCAATGTGAGGCGACGGAGCGTCCTGAGCATGAATGCGACGTCCATGCTGACAATCGTGGCTGTCGTGATCCAAGAGGATGCGTTCTGGAGGAAGCACGCTATGAAGAAAGCGTGGAAGACGTCAATGCTGAAAATGACGAGTGGCCAGTGTGTATCCGACGAGTTTCGTAGCGCACGACTGAGCAATCGTCGAAAGAGCCACTTGATGAGAGGCAGCAAGCACGCAATGAAGGTCTCGAGAGCGACCGAATCGGCTCGAATGAAGACGTAGGCGAGCACGGGATACACGAGTGTGATCGAGAACTGGGCGGTGGTGAACACAGCGTACTTGACAAGTTGGAGGCGCACGTTAGAGTCGTGGATGACGAGTCGACCCCACCACAAAGCTGAAAACACCGTGAAGCATGTCATCGTGAGAGGCGCCGTGGTTGTGATCGTGAACGGAATTGGAAATCCGACGACTTTGGCGAGCCCGTACGCACACGCAGTCGCGCTGATCGCTGTTAGCACTGTCACGGATGCGATTTCACGAGTCTGCATTCGGAGTCGAGGTACGAAGACACTTAGTTGGAGCAGGAGTGTGGTGAGCATCAAGCAAGCGACGACAAACGTTCTCAACCATATCACGGACTTGGCGCGCAATCCGTCACTCGGTGGCGATAGTGGAACCCAGTCAGTTGCGATGATGGAAATGAGAGCTGGGAGTGGCGTGATGGCTACAGGGAGGAGCAGCCTAATGCCACTTGTGATCCTCCGGTGGAGCGCGAGTCTAGACACGCGATCGACTGAGTACTGGCCTTGGTATCCGCTCACCACGGCATCAAGAACCCGGACGACCCTCATCAAGTTGCGTCTCTGAATCGACCAAGCGCATCGCTGGGATTGCTGTCCATGTGGTTCTATTTTCGCCATGGTCGGTCTTCGTGTGCGGAAACCATGTTCCAGCACGGATACCTCGTAGCAACAGGCTCCTTATCACAAAAAAGAGAAAAACTCGCGCTGCAAAACAAGCTCTAAACCTGTTATTTATCAGGTGCGCTGAACTGCAGAGCCAGCAATGACGATGACGAAGAACGTATTGACGATGACGAAGTACACGGCCAGTGCTTTCATCATCATGGTAACTGCGAAGGTCTTCGGAAGACGCCTACTGAGCTGTATGCCGCAGCCACGCAAACTGGAACGTGTAGTCCGCTCCTGATCAAGAATTGTGTGAGAAGGCATCTCCAAAGGAAGTTTTCGTTCCCTTTCGACTCACCGTAGTGCTCGAGCGAGCATTGTGCCACGAAGACGACCCAGAGCACGAGCTTCCCAGGCAGAAGCCACCAGTGGTTGTCTAGAACAAACGCGAGATGGTGCATCGGCGGAAATTTGAGCTGTCGTCGAAGGATCCAGTCAAGTCCGATAAACGACGCGAGCTCGAGACCGGCGTAAACGAGGACATTTCGGATCGCGAAGGCGATGTCGGCGTCGCTCATGACTCGCAGCTGCGGGTAGTACCTGCTGTTGGGCAGTCGAGTCACCACAGCAAGGTACGACGCTGCAGGAGTCGGTATAGACGGCAGAAGTGAGGACAGACTCCATCCATCAAGCCAGAACAGAGCTTACCGTATACAAGCGGACCGACAACCTCGATGTATTCGGCTAGAACCACAAACTCGGTCACGTGCAGAATACCGAGCGCATGGCGGACGAACTCGATTTTGTCTGGTGGAGTTAACGCGTCCAGAGAGGCTCGCAGCTCGGCGTCGATGCTCGTCGGTTGAGCAACAACTGCATCATACAACGCGGAAGACGAGGTCTCGACAGCCCAAACAGCCGTGATTGCTGGCAAAGGAGATGGTATGACAGAGGCGATGTTTCTTGCAAACTTGACCTGAGCACGGAACGATTGTCGTGGAGCAGGAGCTGTTGGGGTCTGAAATGCCAGGAAAACGTCCCGGTCACGCACAAGATGCAGCGTGCTTTGCACGAGATCGAACTCTGAAACCCGTATATCGTGGCCGCGGACGCTGGTTGTCTTCGTGGCCAAGATCCTTTTCAGCTTGCGCGCGATGGCTGCCACTTCACGCAAGGTGCGCACGTTGTGGAAGACATCGATGGCCATGATCAATGCGGTCGTGTATCCCGACTTGGCATTCTGCATGCAACACGCCACAAACATGGCATGGAAGACTTCGACATTGAAGATCAAGAACTCGGGCTTCAAGTCCACGATGTCGGCCATCGCGGAAGCGAGCCCCGCTTTCATGAAGAGCTTGATCATGGGCAACACGCAGACGAGGATTGTCTGACCATACACCGAGTCCGTTCGATAGAAACCGAATGCGAACACAGGGTAGATGACAGTCAGCGTGAGCTGAAGACTGATGAAGACTGTGTATGACACAAGCTGGCTCTGCAACTTGGGATCAGCGCGGATTTCCTTGCCCCAGAAGACGTAGGCGGATCCTGCCATGCACGTGATCGAAAGAGGGCCGGAAATCGTGATCGTGAACGGCACAGGGAACCCGATTTGACTCGAGACTGCGATTGTGAAGACCACGTCGGTCGTTGCAACAAAGAGGGCCATGATTCCGACTTGGCGAGCTGTCACACAGAGCTGTGGGAGGAAGCACTTGAGCTGCTGCGTAAGCGTGACGATGATGAGCACGCCTGTGAACCACGCACGAAGCCAAAACAAGTAGCTGTGGCGAAGGCCAAGCTCCGGCGGTGCGAGTTTAGGGATGTCAGTGACAATGATTGCAACCAACGCTGGCAACGGAGTGAACGAGATTGCTGCAGCCTTCCGCGATCGGCTTGAACTTTGGTTGTATCGCGCCAACGCGATAAGACGATCGATTGAGTACCGGCCGTGGTGTTTGAGCTGAAGCGCATGCCAGCATCGACGAACGAACTTGAATATGGACGCGCATGCACGCATGATCTGAGCTTCTTGACTCGAGAGAGGCGGTGTCGTCGAAGCTTCGAGATACGACGGAATGCAGCGACCGTCGTCACCTCACGAAGCAGAAGCATCCGCACTCTTCTCGCCGAATCTATCCATAAATGGGTTGGCTCATGCTGTTTTTGGGTTGGGTTCGCTCACCAGTCTGAGCGGAGAAAAGATCGTCGACGAAGATATTGATCCACACCACTGGTGTGGGTTGCCTCAACCCTGCAGCCACGTGGCTTCGCTCGCATTTGATCCGACAACCGTGCATTCATGTCGATGTATTTGAATAGCGTACTTGAATTAAAATCCTACCCAGGCGGAAGTGACGAAGATTGAGCCCCAGGGACGCTATGAATGGAGAGAGCTCTGGGGCCGATCGCTATGGCGGGTACGGCATCCTGAACGTCGTTGGAGCCCGCAGTGGAAGGATCAGCACCAGCCACGTTGAGCATGTTCGACGTGCGTTCTCGTCCGCCGGATCGTACGCTGTGAGGTACGTGCCGCGACATGGACTCCATCGAGTTTCCAACTGCAGTGGCAGATTTGAAGCGCCGTAGCTTGGGAATGAACACGAAGGCCATCACGAGGGAGGTACAGATCAGGAGAATGCACGCCAAGAAGAAGTAGAACGAAGCCGGTGCGAGTTCGACGATGTACGTGATCAGCATCACGATCACGCAGCCCACAAGCACGACAATGCACGAGCCGAACATCCAAAACGAATCGTGCGAGTCCGTCGAGACATCCCGGATCAGGAACGAGATGTAGATCCCGACGAACAGCACGATTGCCTTCCAAAAGAATAGCATGGTGGTGAAGAGGAAGCTTGTGGAGGCACACACGAGATCGGCTACCGATCCGTCGAACTTGGCCGACCGACGCAGTTTGGTTGTGGGTGCCGGGAAGTCAACAGCGTACCACGCCGTGATGATCAGCAAGTCGACTCCGAAGATCGCTGTGAAAACGCGCAGCATACCCGCGACCGTCACCGCGTTTTTCTTCAACGTTGTGCTCGTGAAGACGCGATACACGTGCAGAGATTTGACGAGGAGCGAACCAGAGATTGTGGTGAAGCCTGCGGACATGACGATAGGGCGAGCGCCACACAGAAACTTCGTCGGCGGACCGGCGTAGACCAGGATCACCACGCACATAATGACGACGCCGCCGAGTGTGAGCAGCAGCAGCTCGTACTGAGAACGCTTAATCACAGCCGCGTTGCGATGAATGGCCACAAACGCCGCCACAACAAGCAGTACACCGACCAGTACGCCGTCAACACTGGCGACAGCCACAAACCGAGACGACGAGTACGGCATGTAGTCACACTCTTCCTCCATTGGACTTGGCAGTGCCTCACCGCCGTCACACTCGAGCGAGTTGGACGGGTCTTTGGGGTTCGGGAGCAGCCACACGTACTGGATCGACCGCTTGGCGTATGCGTCGCACGGTGAAATCGTGTACGTGAAGAACTTGCTGTCGCATTCCGGCTTGCCGTTGACCCAGCTCGCCCATCGGGACGGGTCGTTTTTGAGCCACTCGCAGCTGCGGCTCGTGTAGACTGGTGCAGGCAGCGTGTTCATTCCTCCATCACAGTCGTTCGGCATTTTCGCATTGCCCGGATGCGGTTGTCGCCAATGGAACGAGATCACGCGGAGATCGGCCTCCACATCATCAGGCCCTCCAATGGTCTCGGTTTCACACCCAATGATATCGTAGTCCATGTGGCTCGCGGACGAGCACAACGGCAGTCGCTCGAGCCACAGACTCCACACGGCGTAGTTCTCCTTGACCCAGTCACAAGCAGCACGAAACGTCGGATCTGGCTCCTGCTGTGGCGTGCCAGCCAAACTCGCTTTCGACGCCTGCGCATACTTGGTGAGTAGCTCGTTCACGTCGAGCTCGGAAAGCGAGAATTGAGCGACGAGACGCACGAGCACCATGTCCTGCTGCAGCAACGAGGCAGCGTACTTGGACAGTTTCGTGGTGGGAAAGTCGACGTCAATAGGGTTGTCGGTGGGATTTCCGTAGCCATGTTCTCCAAACGTCCCTGTTGCAAGAGCGACTCTCTCGGGCACGGACCGTGGAAGGAAGACGCGGTCGAAGAGTCCTTTGTTGCTAATGTGGAAGAGATCTGGCTCGTAGTGGTAAAACAACACTGGCTGCTGTCGTTTCTGGGCGTCGAGTACGAATTCTTGGGCCAGTTCGTAGCCGAGAAAGCAAAAATATGTCGCGATGTTCAAGTTGGAGAGCACGGCCTGTAGATACCCGGGGTCAAAATAGTCGTACATCATCACCACGACCATACATTCCTTGGGAGGCGTCTGCTGTTCGCGTAGTGTACACGCGTATGTCTTGGAACAGTGGTGGAGGCAGCCCATGGAGCCGTTCGCACAGCCGCCGACGTCAGCCGCCCGACGGAAGAACGCCAAATTGTCTCGTAGACTCGACACAGGCACGGCGCTGATGAGATCTTCGTGGATTTCGTAGCTCTTGTAGAAGTTAGCGAACAACGGCAGCGAACGGCGAATGAAATCCACACTAGTGTACAAGCCCGAGCGTCCGAAGTAACCAATGCCGCCTGCGGGGAACGACTCGTTGGCGTAGATTTGCAGTCCCGCTTCGATGCCATCGATCCAGACTTCCAAGTTGATGTGGGTGGGCGTTGTGCGACCCGAGCGTACGGAGGACATGCGCTCGGTGATGGCCTTTGTGTCCGTCACGTAGTAGTGGGCCACTGGGTACCCGTAAATCTCCCTTGCAAGAATGGAAAACACGAGTGTGGTGAGCGAGTGGCTTGTCCATCCACTGAGCTCAAGGATCAGAGAGCCATTGATGTTCCCTGGCTTTGTCACGATGGTCGCATCCGTTGGGTCGACTAGCGCTCCCTCGCCGTAGATGACGGCGTCGTGAGGAATGTTGGCGGCCTTGTACGCTTCTGGTGAAGCCGTGCGAGGGTCGTTCACACGGAAGCGCGGCTGGCTCACGGCGCGTTGGAGAAAGGGATACTCTCGTCGACCCTGGCTGTCCGTCTGATGGGATG
>JAADVL010000529.1:0-22634 GCA_023334995.1 Pythium sukuiense | reverse complement strand
TTCACGTCGGAGACTGGCTCCAAGAACGGATACACGCCCAAGGCCACTGATCTGGCTCGCATCCCTCGTCCAGCGGCCAAGTGGTACGCGCAGTTGGCCAAGACCAAGTGCATGGATGCATTGCCAGCTGAGGTCGTGCCAGTAGTGGCTGCGGCTGACGCTGGATCGGCGTCGTCTCGCCTGTCGACACTGACGAAGAGCTCTATTGTGGTGGTTGGGATGGTGGCGGCCGTGGCGATCGTGGGAGTGGTGGTGCAGCGTCGCCGCCGCCAGGGCACGCGTGCCGAGGCCTCGCCGTTGCTGCGTTAGGAAGCTGAGATGTGTATGTGGTTATGTTGATGGAAAGTCAACAACCGAAACCTAAAAAATGAGAATGAGTACCCATTTTACACTTGTCAGATGTTCGAATTCGAACAAAACAACTGCTTCTCTCTGTCGCGGGTTCGCGCGCTTTTTTTTAAAGGCAAGAGGGAAGAGAGACTCTTGTGGTGGATGGCTACAGCGATACCGTCGAGAGCCGACTAGCCATGGTACTCGACCTTCTCATTCTCCAATTCACCGGCTCCTCCCACCGACCTCCCCACCGAGTCAACACTCCAAGCAAGACACCATGGCTCGTACCAAGCAGACCGCGCGCAAGTCTACCGGTGGCAAGGCCCCTCGCAAGCAGCTCGCCACCAAGGCCGCCCGTAAGAGCGCGCCGGCGACTGGTGGCGTCAAGAAGCCGCACCGCTACCGCCCAGGCACGGTCGCGCTGCGTGAGATCCGCCGCTACCAGAAGTCGACGGAGCTGCTCATCCGCAAGCTGCCGTTCCAGCGTCTTGTGCGTGAAATCGCCCAGGACTTCAAGACCGACCTGCGTTTCCAGGGCTCAGCCGTACTCGCGCTTCAGGAGGCCGCTGAGGCGTACCTCGTCGGCCTTTTCGAGGACACCAACCTCTGCGCCATCCACGCCAAGCGCGTCACCATCATGCCCAAGGACATCCAGCTCGCGCGCCGCATCCGTGGCGAGCGCTCGTAAGTCGCTTCGAAAGGCGCAGCGTGAACTGTAGCTGTAACCAAAACACGTACATTACCATTATCATCATGATGAGCTCTTTTGTGCGTCGCTCTGCCGCATTCGGCACACCCACACCACGTCTGTGAAGCTCACAGCTTGCGGAGTCGCTCTATGCCGCTGGCGCGAAAATATTGTAAAGTGTTTACGGTATATTTGGGAAAACGTTTCCCAAATATTGGCTCATTACCGTACCTCTTCAAACGAATCTAATTTCCATCTAGCCTGATTTACCTCTATAAGCTAATATCAGTGGCAGAGCTCGTCGACTGAAGCGTCATCGCTGCCATTTCCGCATTCCAGCAACCGACCCGACCGCCCGCGATGCGCCTCGCACTGCCGTTGTTCTGCCTGGGCCTTACAGGAGCCACCACCGCCTCAGCGGCTGCCACAGACGACGGTGTGGCTGCTGCCGTGCGGGTCAATGGCTGGTACCACTGCAGCGCCAGCACACTCGACCCAAGCGAAGACTCGGCCAACTACCACGACGACGAATACTTCCTGCAAACGGGGCTGTCGAAGGCGCACGGCAAAGCCAAGCAGCGCTCTGCTGCACGTCCACCACGCACGGCTGTTCGTCATTCCGTGTTGAAGAGCGACAAAGGTGAAAGCGCGTGGGAGGCGCCGTTCCTGCAGGACCCGCTGCAGTTTGCGCAGAGCCACGCGAGCTGGCGCGCCTCTCAGGCGAAAACGCCGCACCACGGACCGCATCTGCATGGCAAACGGAGCGACAGCAAGCACCAGAAGGGTGAGGATGAGGACTCGCTGTGGGGCGAGACGCCGTCGTCTCCATACTACGAGTGCGCCGAGGTCCGTGTGCCGTTCTGCTACGAGGGCGTCTGCGAGAGCAACCGAACGCTCGACGTGTTCGTCAAGCGCATCGCCGCAAAGCACAGTAACGACGACAAGGAGCGCGGCAAGGCGCTGTGGGTGCTACAGGGCGGCCCAGGCGCGTCATCCACGGCCATGGAGGACCTCATGGACACCATGTACACTGAGCTGAAGGGATCCGTGAGCATTTACACCATGGACCACCGTGGTACAGCCCGTAGCAACCGTCTCGAGTGTCAAGCTGCAGAGGCTCAGATGCCTGGTAGCCCAGGAGGAACATTCGTGGTGCTGGAGGAAGTGCCAGCGTGCATTAACGACATCCTCTTCAAGATCGACAACCAGACAGCAGCGTTCTCCGTCACTAGTGCCGCGATGGACCTGCGTACGGTCATCGACCACTCTCTGGCCGACCAAGACGTGTACGTGTACGGCTTGAGCTACGGAACATACCTGGTCGAACGTCTCATCCACGTCGCCCCCAAGAGTGTCAAGGGGTTCGTCATCGACGGCATCGTCTCGGAATCTGGCGCCTCCATCGAAGAGCGGTCGACGTATTCAAACTGGGACCACGACGTCGGTGTCGTTGGCGAGCGGTTCTTTCGCTACTGCGAAGCCGACGAGTTCTGCAAGTCCAAGTTTCCAGGCGTCGCAGACATCACGCAGTTCGTGAAGGAGTTGTATGCCAAGCTGGACGCTGGCAACAGCAGTTGCGCTGATGTACTCAAGAGCCCCGGCAAGAAGCCGTCGTACTTCCTCCGCTCGGCCTTTGGTGAGCTATTGATGGACCCCGAAGCCCGCATCCTCATCCCGGCTATCGTCGCTCGAGCTGCTCGCTGCACGGCTGACGATGCCGAGGCCTTGCAGTACTTCGTGAAGACGTGGACGCAGCCAAGCGGCGAAGACGACGCCGTGGATCTGGACGAAGTACTGTTCACGTCGCAGATGCTGTACAGTGTCATCGTGTTCTCGGAGATGTGGGAGTACCCGTCGCCCAGCAAGAGCGACCTCGTCAAGTGGTACGAAGACTCGGTCATGGGCTCGGACAACTACGCCACGCTTCCGTACTACTGCCTCTTCACAGGCAGTCGCGAAGACGCGTGCAAGGCACTCAAGCACCTACCAGCGTCGTCAGCGCTGCTGTACAAGCGCGATTCGTTTTGGAACTCCACGGCCACTCTGCCACCTCAGACGTCGGCTCTGCTTCTCAGTGGCGGTCTGGACCTGCAGACGCGGCGCATGTACGGCAACTTGGAGTACGACCTGCTAGAGGGCGACCGCATGCTCGTGCACTTCGACTACGCCGGGCACTGCACAACCTTCACGACGCCCACAAAGACCGGCGGCCCGACATGCGGCGTGCAGATCCTGGCCTCGTACGTGGAAAACAACGGCAACGTGAGCTTAGTGGACACGTCGTGTGTGGGCGACGTGTATGGCCTGAACTTCAAGCCCACCACGTACGCCGCCGAAGGGTACTTCGGCTCCCAGGACGCTTATGAGTAGGAAGCCATTTTGACCGCGAACGTTCTTGAATCAGTACATACCTGCAAATCGAAGCTGTACTCCACAAAATGTACTCTATTAACAGACGAGATAGCCGCCTGTCCTCAAGAAGCTCACACCTGAGATCGATGGACGTGCCTTCGTGGCATCCGGCGAATGTGGACGCGCAGGCGCGGCAGCTCACGGGCCAGGGCGCCGCCGCGTCGCAGCGAACAGAGTTCAAGCTCATGCCTGGGTCCTCGCCGGACACGTCGACGGACGCCGGCCGCGAGCTGCTGAATGAGCTCACGCGTGGCGCCGACGGCGGCTCGGCCGCAGTGGAAGGCCGCGGCTTCTTTGACTCGTCGGACCGGTGCGTGCGCGTGTCCCCCGTGGTTGTGAGGCTGTGAGGAGGAGCTGTGCTGATAGACTGGGCTATTAGGATGTATCTGCAGGAGCAGAGGCGCCAGGAAGCCGACGAGCTACAGAGGAAACGCGACCAGGACCGAGCGGGTACGGCCGCTGGCACTGTGGTGAATGGCGCCATCGGTAGTGTGCTGATGGATGTGTGTCGTTCTATGCAGAGCTGCTGAAGTTTCGGTCAACTGCGTTGAAGGTACAAGCTGAGAAGGCCGCGGCGCTCGTGGCGGCGGCGACGGATCTGCCGGAGATGATGAAGAAGACGACAACAAGCAGTAGAAGCAGCGCTGCGACTGTCGCGAAGGTGGTCATTATTAAACCTAAGAAGCGCGCAGCTCCTGCGGGCGGCAGTGCGTCCACGAAGCCAGCGAAGCAGGTCAAGAATGCTGGCTCAGAAGCCCCCAAGAGAGCTCCAGAGACGGATGCAACAGCGACGAAGACGCAGCCCAAGGCAGCACCAACGAAGACTGCCGCGGCCTCAGTCGGCTCCTTACTCGTCGGTTATTCCAGCAGCGACAGCGACGGTGATGAAGACGAGAAGGACGATGATGGAGACAAAGCTGCCACGACGAAAGGCGCAAGAGAGAAGTCGTAGATTCCAAATCTGAACTCAGTATTTCACCTCACGGTAGTGATGTTCTGCGCGATAGTGAGGCAGCCAAGTGGCCCCGTGAGCTGGTTCGTGGCCTTCTAGCAGAGTTTGCCTTGTTGAAGACCCTCGCGAAGGCCAGGATCCCCTCCCACCCTCCAAACAAATGCGATAAGCACTCGCACGTCGTCGATACCAAAGTGTACATATCCTATTTCGTCGTTGCCTTCTATCTATCTACTCCTCGTCGCTGTTGTCGAACGTGATCTTCGTGGCCTTTTTGTTCGCGTCAATGTTCTTGGCGAACGCGCCGTAGAGCTTGTGCTCCTTCTTCTTGACGTGCGTGCCGAACTTGAGCAGGTCCTCTGGCACGGGGTGATTGGAGTCACGCAGAAGGTTCACCAGCTCACCGGCGCGCGGCTTGTCGTTGACCGTGAAGAACGTGTGGGCGATACCCTTCATGCCACCGCGACCCGTACGGCCAATACGGTGGACATAGTCCTCGATCGTCAGCGGGAACGAGTAGTTGATCACGTACTCGACGCCGCGGATGTCCAGGCCACGCGCCGCCACGTCGGTCGCGATGAGCATCGGGATCTTGCCGCTCTTGAACTTCTCGACGGCGTCCGTGCGCTGCTGCTGCGTGCGGTCGCCGTGGATGGCCACGCAGTTCCAGCCGCGCTGCTGCAGCGTGCGCTCCACGCGGTCGGCCTCCTTCTTGTACAGCACGAAGATGAGCACGAGATTCTTGCGGCTGCTGTGGTACTTCTGCAGCAGCGTGTGCACGCGCGCGTCACGAGCGCGGTCCTCTACGACCTCGACAATCTGCGTCACGTTCTGGCTGGCAGCCAGGTCGTCCGAGCCGATCGTGACCTTGACTGGGTCGGTCAGGAACTCGTGCGCGAGCTTCTGGATCGACTGCGGCCACGTCGCACTGAACATGGCGATCTGACGCTCAGTGTGCGTGGAGCCGATGATCATGCGGATGTCCTTCTCGAAACCCTCATCGAGCATGCGGTCGGCCTCGTCGAGCACAACGAACGTCACGCCCTTGAGGTTACACGCGCCCTCCTCCACGAGGTCCTTGAGTCGGCCAGGCGTCGCCACCACGACGTGCACGCCGTTGCGCAGCACGCGCTTCTGCTCGTGCTTCGGCATACCACCGTAGATGCAAGTGCTCTTGAGGCCGGCGAGTTCACCGACCTTGGAGATCACCTCGGCACTCTGCATGGCCAGCTCACGCGTTGGCGCGACCACGAGCATGCGCGGGCCTGGGAACTTGGGCGAAATCGCAGGCTGCGCCGCAATGTGCACAAGGCCCGGAATCGAGAAGGCGAGCGTCTTGCCTGAGCCAGTCTCGGCGATACCGATGATGTCACGGCCCGAGGCCAGGATCGGCCAGCACTGGCTCTGGATCGGCGTCGGCGCCGAGAAGCCCTCGCACACGCCCATGAACTTGTCGGCGAACGTGATCTCCTTGAACGAGCGCAGTGGGCGGTAGAGGCAGTTCTCTCCGCTGATGGTCATCTCGTTCTTCTGGTGGAAGGCCGCAACCTCGTCGTCCGTCATCTTGGCCGTGAGCTTGCTCTCCGTGTAGAAGGCCTTCTTGAAGCTGCCGTCCTTGGCCGGCGGCTGCTGGTACGGGCCGGCGCTGAAGTCGGTGGACGCGGCCACGTCATCGGCGTCCGTGCCCTTGTTCTTCTTCTGCTTCTTCTCCTTCTTGCTGGGCTTGTCCTCGGCCTCGTCACCCTCCTCACGTGCGCGCTTCTGCTTCTTGGCCTTCTTCAGCTTCTTGCGCTCCTCCTTGCTCAGCTTCTCGCTAGCCTCCACCTCCACAGGCGACTCGGGCGTCTCCTCCGCCTGGCGCTGAGCCTTCTTCTGCTTCTTGTCCAGCTTCGCCATGGTGCTGCTCTTGCTGATCTGCTCGCTCCAGCAGCTCAATTGCGGTCGCATCGTTTCGCGATATTCGTACTTAGCCGGAGCCCTTCAACCCACAGCCAATCGTATCACATCGTCTCGCAAGAACACTCTCTACTATTGAAGCGTCATTGCGAGTAAAACATTACTAAACAAACATCACAAACATCAAGGTTTTATAAAGTGAAGTTGAGGTTTTTCATAGTTTGAAAACCCCGCCCCACGCACAGTGGACACACAGAAGCGAGGGAAAACGCGAGGGCGATACCACCGAGCACATGGACGACGCTCCGCTGGCGTACGACCTGCGGGCGCCCGCGGCCGCACGCGGCGAGTCCATAACCAGCCAACTGCAGCGCGAGATCCTGGGCAACGCGGACGTGCCGCTGCCGGCGCCGAAGCCGCAGTCGTCGCCGAGAACGACGCGCCAACGTGAGCGGCTCATGAGCCAGAGTGAGGAGCTCAATGCGCCCAAGACGCCGCAGTCCAGCCGCAAGAGCGGCGATGACGACGCGGATCTCATCGCCATCACTACACCGGAGGCGCTGTCGCAGAAAGGCAGCAGCGCGGCGTCGCAGGAGCCGCAGGAGCAGCTTCAACCGCCCGTGAATGCAAGTGACGACGACCGCCGACGGACGCTGTCGCCATCGAAAGCGCTGGCGTTCTTCAACCAGGAGGGCATCCGAGACTCGCGACTATCAACGACGACGTCGCGACGCGACACCGTGTCGCCCGAGGCCATCCGCAGGTTGCTGCACGGTCTGGACGAGAGCGGCGCGAGTGCCAGCAGCAGACGCGCGTCCATCGCGACGGCACTGGGCCTGGATCCGGCGAATGAGTCCATCGACGACAACATGCTGAACGAATACGTGGCGGATCTGGCCGGCACCAAGCATTTGGTGGAGGCGTCCAAGCAGACGCTGGCGCAGAGCCCCACGGAGGCCAAGCGACGCCGTAGTCCGCGTGGGAAGCTGGCCCAGGCCAAGGCCAAGGGCGCTACGACGGACCAGGATAGCTTCACGGACGCGTTCTTCTCCACGACGCTGATGTCGCGTGACGAAGAGGACGGCGGCAATGAGAACGGCACAGCGAATGACAAGCAGCGACGCACCACGCTGGAGCCGACGGACGCCATGTCGATTCTGTCCGAGCTGCGGTCAGAGATGATGGAAGTGGACGAGCCGCCGCAGGACTCGAGACGAGCAACCATCTCTACGACAGGCACGGACGCGCGCCGCGAATCCCCATCGCCTAACACGAGGAGTCGCAAGCGACGCGCGACGCTGGACCCGAACGACCTCATGACGATGACCGACGGTGGCGATTCGTCACCGGCGACTGCTGTGGCTGCTGCGACGCCAGCGAACCGACGAGACACCATTGACGACAGTGATCTGGCAGAGCTACGGCGAGAGTTTGGGCTTGAGCCGCAGCCCACACGCGCGAAAACCAAGTCGCCATCGCCGGCGAAGCGAGCAGCGCCAGGCAAACGAACGCGATTCGGTGGCCAGGAGGAGGACGATGACGATGAGCCCATGACGACTCCCGTCAAGACCAAGCGACAGAGTGTAGCGGAGACCGACACCCTCTTCTCGCCACCGCCGACGAACCGAGGGAAGACGCCACTGAAGAGCTGTATGAGTGCACGCAAGGCCAAGCCCGACCAGGCCACGCCAAGCAAGTCGGTCAACTTCGGTCCACCGCAGGGAGCCGAGTTCAACTCGGGCTCGCCGCCCAACTCGATGACGCCTCTGCCCAGTCGAGACGCGCGCGCCATGTTTCCGTTGGATGAAGCTGAGCCGCCTGGCTCGGAAGACGACGACGAGACCTCGCTCAACACGTCAATCCTGGATGAAGCGGACGCCCAGGATTCATCTGACGAGGAGTGCAACGCTGCTGTGCTCGTGGAAGCGCAGCAGCGGAAGCTTAGTGTTGATCCTCAGCGCGCACGGCGACGGTACAGTCTGCGTGGGGTCAGTCCACTCGACAACCAGGCCAACGCCCGTCGCCAACGAAGACTCAGCTCGACGTCAGCGTCGACGCAGCCGCAGTCTCCACTTGTCTCGACGCGAAATCGACGGGCATTCGAGGCTGCAGCGGCCGCAGCAGTCCAAGCGAAGAACGCCGGCCCTGGTCCGCAGAGGTCGTCGTTCCTCAGTGCCAGTGAGACGATGCCACGGAGTCGCCTCGCCTATGCGGACTCGTCAGCTTCGTCAGACGAAGGTGAGGATATGGAGATTACAGGTGACTACTCGAACCACGCCAGCACTGCAAAGACCCTGCAGACTGGAGTGCGGGAATCGCGTCTGAGTGAGTCACCTCGCCGCTCTGCACGCATCGGCAGTGCGCGTCAGGACTCGCTGTTTGTTGACTCTCCATTGTCTGACACGACGATGGAGCTGGGCACTCTTGGAGATCTCGTGAACGAGACGTTCGAAGAAGAGAAGAAAGAAGAGTCGAACAGCGACATGTCGGAAGACCACGATGACGACGACGACGATCTGGCGATCGGCTCGTTGGGCGACTTGGCGAAGGAAGTGGAAGGTGAACAGCTAGCAGAAGAAGAGATGCAAGCATCCCAGTCGAGTTCACAATCCAGCGTCGCGAAGTTTACAGCCAGCCAGGAGAAGACCTTGGACCCGATCGTCGAGGGTGACGACGAGGACCGACGCTCCAGCTCGGCACACAGCATGATGAGCCTCGACTCTGACGATGACGACAGTGACGCCGAGTACAATGCGAAGCGCAAGTCACTCGTAGTGAACCTCGCATCCAAGTTCGAGCGTTTCGGATCGGGCAGCCCAAAGAAGCGGAAGTCTATCGAGAACTCGAGCTCCTTGCTGAACAAACTGCGGTCGCCACAACGCAAAGTGGCGTCTCCTCGCGTGTTGTCGCAGCCACCCCCGTCGCCTGTCAAGTTACCTGATCCGTTGAAGACTGATGAAGTACTGGCGCGTGTGCAGCTGGAGCAGATTACGAGAGAAGTCGTCGAAGGCATCAACATGGACGTTCTGCAGACGGACGTCCAGCGAAGTTGTGTTGCGAATGCGGCCGCTAGCGACCTGCGCTTCTCCATCACTGAGATCGGGTCGTGGGTCACTGGTCTAGCTGACAGCCTTCCGGCTCTTGGCCATGAAAGAGTCTCACGAGTATTCTCGACGGAGGACCCCACGGCCTTGATGAGAATGAACGAGTCCATCCAAGCGCTCCACATCATGGAGAGTATCCACGTCCGCAGCGCGTACTGTCAGTGGCGCACCAAGTTGGAAAAGCGAGTGTGTGACAAGCTCGTCCAGTGCGAAAACAACCTCGCGAGCGACGCCAAGACGCTGCGGTCCCAACACGACAACGACCGCTCCCATCGAGAGCGTGAGTTAAATGCAATCAGAGAGCTCCTGGATCGCGAGCACCAGATGAAGCAGTTATTGGATGGCATCGACGAGCAGCGAGTCGTGCAGCGTGACTACCAGGCGTCAGTCCAGGAGCTGGAGTCCCAGTGTTCGTCGCTGTCACTTGAAGTGTCGGTGTTGGATCAGCAGCTGGACGCTCTCCAGTTCTCATCACCACAAACCGATCGAACCGAAGCGACTGCCGTCCAACTACGTCGCGAAGTGCTGGAAGCGGAAGAGCTGCTGGCGGTGCGGGAGAGCATTGGCCTGTGGAGAGTTGTGTCTGCGTCAGGCTCGAAGCTGTCGATCGTGTCTCGGTATGACGACGTGTTGTTCTCTGCGGAAGTCCGCGTCTCAATTGATGCCTCGGGTGCCGACAACCAGTCCACGTTCCACATTTTGCCAGTTTTCACCCGCAAGACACATCAACAGAAGCGTTCTCAGCACGACTCGCACCAGCAAGATGCAGTTTCTGCCATCGCTGCCACGCTTCTCGGGACGCAGCAACTGCAATCATACGAGTCCACGACGCTGCATGCCGCTCAGCTGCCGTCTCAGTTGACGGAGTTGAGTCTCACGCTCCAGCGCGCGTACCAGTACCTCTCGGACCTGCGATCCATCTCTACTGTGTGTGGTCTGGAGCTGGAGAGCGTCTCAGACGACGAGCGGACGCTGTGGATCGACTTCGTTCGCTTTCCTCGCGAGAGTCGCAGTGGTGCGATTGTCGACGGTGCGAAATTCCGCGTTGGACTGGGTCAGCAGGCCTCGTGGCCGTTCACAAACCACGAGACACAGGTCGCTATTGCCTACGGAACGGTGAGTTCTCTTGTTGTGATTTCATCGTCAGCGTCGAAGCAAAGTTCTGATGGATTGCTTGACGGTTTCCAGGTTACGGAAGAGAAAATCCGGCAGCAACTCGACGGCGTGCCACCTCAAGCCGGTCTCGAGTACGTGGCTCGCGTATGTCGGCGGCTACATGACGTCTTCATCCAAAACGGCGTTTGAGAGTGAGATACTCCACATCTATCTATTCTGGCCGGCCACCAAGCAACTGTCGAGCGGTCAGTAGTAAGTCGAATCTTCTCTTTGTGTGGGGGTGAAGAGTGTACAATATCGAAAGCTCGTGCTGCTCTGTCTGCTGTGTTCAAGCGTCTGTGTGTCCATGCTTTGTTAACCTCGTTGTTCACGCAGTCTAGTCGTCCCAGTCGTCGTCGCTGTCATCCGCTGCTGGCTTCGACGCGGTTTGCTGGCGGTTCGAGTGGAGCGACGGCTGCGACGCCAACGCCTGCAGCCGCGCCAAGTTCTCGGCCTTGAGTCTCTGCTCGCGTTCGTCTTGCTCCCACTTGGCTCGGAACTGCTGGCTCATGGGCACGGGCTTGTTCGTCTCCTCCGGCTTCTCCGACAGCGGTGTCATATTGGAGGGCCGCAATGACTCGTACTCGACGACAACGTCTTCTCCGTCAAACCACTGGGCGGCCGAGAGCGACGGCCTCTGCACTGGCACGTCGCCGTACAAGTCGTCCTGGAAGTACTGCTTGAGCTTTTGGTTGCGTGGCAGAGTGAACGAGACGCGCTCGACCGTGTTGCCTCGCAGCAGCAGCATGCGGTCGATCTCAACGTTGCGGACGTCGTTGAGTCGCTTCGGAAGCAACGTCGCTGCGCTGATGGGGTGCTGGCCGTCGGCGATAAAGGGCAGGTTCGGGTTGACGATCGCAGTACTTCCATCGTCCGTGGTGCCGATATCGTAGCTCCAGACGTGGCGACCGCCCAGCCCCGCGAGGAACAGCACGCGCGAGGACGCGTCGTAGAACGGCGAGCTCTCTGCTGCGGCTGACTCGATCTTCGTCGTCACGAGCGGATCCACGAGGTTACGAGCATCCCAGATCCGCAACTCCGTTTCGTGGCGAGGAGCTCCCGTCGTGCCCATGGTCAGAATCTGCGTGGACGACAACCAGGTCACGTGCTGGGGGCGGATCGAGTCAAAGCCACAGCCCATCGCGACAAGCACGTGTCCGTCGTGTGCGCGTGGATCGAAGACCCGCACGATCCGAGCGCGACTGGATGTGGCCAGCAGGCTGCCGTCGGGGCTGAACGCAGCGTTCCAGACCGAGTCTTCAAGTTTGTCTGACAGACACACGCGCTGGACGCCAGTTTCCACATCCCACAAGCGGATGCTCAGGTCCTGCGAGGTCGAGCACAGCACGTCGGACGCCCGTGGATGGACTTCCACCGTGCGTACGCTCTTGGTGTGGCCACGCAGCTGGACGCGCGGCGTGTCAAGTGATTGCTTTTGAGTGACATCCCAGATCGCAATGGAAGTGTCGCTCGACGCCGTGGCAAGAATGTGCGACTGGAACGGGTGAAAGGCGAGGTCCGTGACAGTCGCTTTCTGACCGTTGAGCACCGTATCGTCAGGACTCACGCGGCCCGTGGCATCTAAGGAAGCCACGAGCACAGGGCCGCCGGCACCCATGAGAGGGATCGCCATGTACGCCTCGTTGGCTTTGATGCAGTTCGACGCCGCGACCTTGTCTACCAAGTTCAGCACATCGTTGCGCGTACCCTGTTTGCCTTTGATGTACTTGAGCTGTGTCCACATGCAAGCCAACATGTGAGTCGATGTCTGTTATGCCATCGCAAACGAGAAGCGTTTCGTACCTTGTGACCCTGCGTGTTCGCGAATCGGGAACTCTTCGTCGCTCCGTTAGTGCTGCTGTCGTCAGCAGCCGCGTCCGTCTCGTCATTCGATCCGCCGTTTGTATCTGCCGGAAGGGCAGGCTGAGGCGTGAACCACTGCACTGGCTGCGTCGGGGCTGCAACGGATGGCGCCACACTTGGTGCTGGGGCGTTCCAGGCGTTGGACTTGGACGCCCATCCGCTGATGCCACTAGTTGTGCTGGAGCCGGCAGAGCTAGTCGCCGTGCCCCACGGTGGCGATGACGTGGCCGATGCGGCCGCTCCACCCCAAGTAGAGGCTGCAGTCTGCGTCCAGACGCCACTCGCAGCAGTGGCAGTGGCAGTGGCAGTGGTCTCAGTTGGTTTCGCCCGTGATGGGTTCGGATTCCAGGGGGATGCGACAGTCGCTGACTGGACAGCCACGTTTGCACCATTCACAACGGACGCACGGGATCCAAACACACTGCTCAAACCTCCGTCACCGCCAACGCCGCTGCCCTTCTGCGTCGGTTTGACGCTTTCCAGTACGGGCACTGCCGTCTCGCCTCTCTTCCACTGGTCGGCAGTCAGCGCCGGCGTCCTCGCCAGTGTGTCCGGATACAAGTCGCGCTGGAACTCGCTCAGAGCATCCTTCCGCGGCACCGTGAACGGCAGCACGTCACACACGCCGGTAGTGGAACCGCCATTGGCACTCAAACTGAGCACACGCGCCACCTCACACTCGCTCGTGTTGCACGCTTGCTTGGGCACGAGAGCCGCGCCCAGCGTCATGTGCGGCAGCAGCGTCTGGCTGAGCTTGTGGATGCCCGAGACGTCCACCTCAAACGCACGGACGCTGCGATCGCCCTTTCCTAACACATACAGAAGGTCGACGTCAACGTCGTACAGCGGGAAGAGTTGGCCGATGCTCGTGTCCAGGCGTTCACGATGCGCTGGCTTGTCCAGGTTGCGCGGGTCCCAGAGCTTGAGCTCCCGCTCTTGCATCGGATCGCAGCCTGTGGTCACAAAGAGCTCCCGTCTGCCACACCACGCGATGCTTGTGGGGCGGCGGCGTCCTGTGTGGGCCTTGAACTCGTTCACAATCGACGTCTCTGGCGCGCGCGGGTCCACCAGACGCACAAACTGGTTCAGCGAGCTGGTCAGAAGCGTGGATCCGTCGTAGTTCCACGCGACACTGGAGAACGCGTCGTCGCCGGCCGAGGCCAAGGCGGTTTGGACCGCGACGGACTCAGTTTCCAAGTCAAAAACGACCACTTCGTGGTGGCTGATGGCCGCCACGATGCCGGAGGCCACAGGATGGTGCTTCACGCTCACGACAGACGACGTCGCGGCCGTCAGTGTCGCCGTCGCATCGGCATTCGGCTCGTCAATCGCCTCGCTCGGCAGCTTCCAGACCTACAACAGAGTGTGAGTCACTCGTCGATTCATCAAAGCAAACGCATCATGGTGTTGTACCTTCACGGTGGTGTCGGCGCTTGCAGAGAGCAGCAGAGTGCTGTCGAAGGGCGAGAATTCGAGCGCGTTGACTCGCGCCTGGTGGCCTCGTAACAGCGGCGGCTGCACAGACACATACGGCAGCATCCACAGCGTTATTCCCCTCGTCTGACTCTGCACACTGAGCTGTGCGGGTGTACGTACGATGGCCGCCGTGTCCTTGCCGGTCTCGCTCAGCGCCTTGACCTGGATCGCAGCTCCGCCTACCAACACACACACCAGCGTGAGCTCCACCCCGTGGTCCATACCGCTTTGCCTTTCGTACCGTCGATCTGGTGCGCGAAGGCGAAGCGGTCGAGCGTCGCGGCCACGGAGCTGCCCTCCACGGCCGCCGTCGTCACGTGCAGTTGGTCATAGCACGCGTCGCGCGCCGCCGGCTTGCACTCGATGTTGCGGAACTTGCTGTGAGCATACATACAGTACGGATAGAGCGTGAGGGTCCTCTCCTCCTCCTCCTCCTCGTCACTGTGCCAGTTGCATCGCTCACCTCGCGCGGAAGGCGAAGCGCGGCGCCATGTTCGCGTCCGTCTCGGAGAGCTGCTTGAATATGGGAGCGGATCCGACTACCATGTCACACAGACCGCTCCTATTAAATACGGTTCGTCGCGTTTCTTTTTGTTCCCTCCTAAATACGACTTCACTTTCGTACTTTGGACAAACTATTCGGTACGCGTGGCCCAGCCCGGTGGTGACTTGCTGACGTCTCGTCGGGTGGCGGCAGTCCCACATCGCATCTCCTCACGTCGGAAGATCATGCGCCGCGCGCTGAGTCTCCTGCGCGTGGCCATCGCCAGCAGCGCGTCTGTGCCAGCCCACTGCATGCTCAGCAAGCGCTTCCACGCAACAGCCGCCGCTGCCACTGCCACCAGCGGACGCAAGCGTCATGCCAATGGCAGCCACCCTCACAAGCCTCCGGTGGCCCACGCGCGACGACCGCGAGCCCACGAGCCACGCCACGCCGCCAAGCCCAAACAGCGCGTGGCCAACGCGCGAGTCCGCGCGCTGATGGCGAGCCGCACGGCGTCCGCCGAATTCGTAGATCTGTGCGAGCAGCTCCGCAGCGAGAACCACGAGAAGCTGCTGGCCGGTACGGATCCGTCCGTGTGGAACACGGCGCTGCGCAACCGCCTACACAAGGGCGACCTGGAGGGCGCGAGCGCGCTGCTGTCGCTGCTGCTGGACGGTGACGTCGCGCGTGCAAGCGAAAAGCTGTGGAGCGACGTGCTGTTCTCGCTGCTGCGCCAGCGCTCGCCACTGGCCAGCCACAAAAACGTCGTCAAGGTCCTGGACGAGCTACGCCGCAAGCACGGCGGCGACTTCGTGGGACGCGTGACCACGCCACTGGTCAACGGGTGCGCCAACACGGCCATGTTCTCCGATGCGCAAATGCTGGCACTGTACCATGCGTCGTTGGAGAGCGCGGTGCCTCTGCCCAGTCGTGTGGTCGGCAATCTCGTGTCCAAGATGGAGGCCAAGGGCCAGCACGAGCGTGTCGTGGCGTTTACGGAGGAGCTGCTCAAGAGCAGTAGCGTTGACATCGCGGACGTGCAGGCGCAGGTCTGGATCTCGCTGTTCCGGAGCTGCGCAGAGACCGAGCGCAACGTCTCGCGGCACGTGGACCTCGTGATCGAGTGGTTCGAAGCTGTCAAAGACCGTCTGGAGACCACGCCGCCTCAGGATTCCCCGCAGTTTGAGCGTGTGTTGGGTGCAGTCGTGCAGACCTGCCTCGCGTCTGGCCACGAGCGGTTGGCGCTAAGATTATTCCACGCGATGACCGACGACGGCAGTTCAGACGATGAAGAAGACGAAGATTCAGGTGACAGTGGCAGTGAGAGGCGGCCAGAGCGAATCGAGGTGACAGCGGACCACAGGCTGCTCCTGCAGAGTCCGACGCAGCCACAAGTCCGGATAGTGCGGCCCGACGAGAACATCTACGTGAATATCCTCAAGGCGTGCAGCGTGCTGCACGACAGCTCGCTCTTCCACGACGTGTACCGCCGCATGGTGAGCGACAACGTGGCTCGCCACGCCGGCTTCGGCTCGGCGATCCGCTACGCACACCTGCAAAAGGACTGGGAGTTCCTCGTGGAAGTGCTGGAGGACGCGTTCACAGTGGAGGAGACGTCGCGCGGCCGATGGTTCCTCCCGCTCGAGCAGTACAACGACGCGCTTGGCTGCTTCGCCGAGACCGAGCAGCTCGACCACGCGAAAGAGCTCTTCTCGCGGCTGCTGCACCACCCGCACATCGCACCAGACCACATCACGATGACCGAGATGGTGGAGAACTACAACGAGGCGCCGTTCTCCGACATGTTCGACCTCCTGGAGGTGTTTCTGGACCTGGGTCTCACGCCCAACAAGCACGTGTACACGTCGCTGCTGGCTACGTGCGGTCGCCACCGCATGATCAACGACGCCATGGCGCTGCTGGAAGCCATGAAGGCACAGAAACTGGAGCTGGACGTCAAGACCTACACGACCATGGGCTTCATCTACGCTGTGCACGGCCATTTGGCTGGCATCGTGACCATTCTAGAGGAGATGAAAGCGCACAAGGTGGAGACGGACGCCAAGTTCTTCGACACGACGCTGGACGGACTCTACGGCGCACACGGCATTGATATGTGCTTCTCGTTGTTCCGAGACATGCTCTCGTCAGGCCTTCGCATCCCCAAGGGCATGTACGCGTCGCTCATCCGCATCGGCACAAACGTCGGACTCGTGGAGCGCACGCTGCACATCGCGTACAACATGGAGTGCGACGGCTTTCTGCTGTCGTCGGAGCAGTTGCTGACGTTGATGCGGCGCTGCGAAGCCAACGGCGAAGTCGCGGAGCTTGTGCGGACGTTCCTGTTGCTGCATCAGGGCCGACAGGCGGTGCAGAGCTTGGAGTACGACGACGAGGAGCAGCCATCGCGTTTCTCGGAGGAGGTTTACGAGGAGATGGTGTCGCTGCTCACAGCGTTCTCGCAGCGTGACGCGGTCGCCAAGGTCAAGCAGCTCGCTGAGACGGCGGGGTACGATCTGTCGTAATAATGAGATTCAGATAATACAGAAGCAAATTAATCACACACTAGCATGAAAGACGTGCTCTATTGAGTGAAGATATCGTGTGTGGAGCCTGTCTACACGTCGGAGTGGAACGTAGGGCGGCGTTGGGTGTTGGAGTTGCTTGCTTTCTTGGCTTTGGAACGGCCGGCGCTCGTCGCGGCCTTGGCCTGCAGTCGCTGCAGCGCCCAGTCGATCTCTGCGTGCGTCTGCGGCATCAGTGAATGCTCCAGGGCTGCGCGCTCCGCTCTCTCCGTCGACGACAGACCGTCACGCGCGCCGTGGAAGGCCAGCTGCACGCCCTGCAGATCGCTGGCGCTGCGCAGGATCTCCTCATAGCACATTCGCACACGCGCCACGTGAAACGCCGACGTCACGACGTGCACTTTGGTCACATGCAGATGGCGGAGGATGGCCACGAGCTGCAGTGCATTCTCCACGAGACTCGTCTGTCCAAAACAAGAAGAGTTTAGTTAGTAGTGATGGCGTGACTACCATGAATCGACAGACAGGTAACGTACGGCAGTGCAGTCCATGACGATGTGGTGCGGCGACACGCCCGTGCTCACGAGTGCGTTGCGGATGGCCTCGGTTTCGACGATGCCCTCGTCGTTGGACTCTCCGCCAGTGGGCACGACGTAGCAGAGCGGCGCCGGTCGGCCGTCGTCCTTCTCCTCGTCTTCGTCCTCGTGCCCAAACGACAGCAAGACCTGCCAGTACAACTGGATGGCCATGGCGATGCGGTTGGCCACCCACACGCCGGGCTCTCCGCGCTCGTTCAGCGGCCCGCCCGCCACCACGATGAGCTCGCTTTCGGCGCTCGTAGAGACCGAATCGTTCTCCGGGATGCTCAGCAGGTTGGGCGTCACGGCCGGATGCCGCGGCTCCTGCTTCGTGGGCCGCACGCCGTCGAACGCGAGTCCCTGGCGGAACAGATCACGGCCGGCCGCCGCCAGCAGCTTGGTGTGGCGCTCGTGGACCGAGGAGGAGAGCTGCTGCGTGGACGGCGGCGGCGGCGGCAGTCGGGCCACCTCACGCGGCGCGGTGCGCAGCCCGCGCATCGAGTCCTGCGGCAGCACAGTGCCCAGCATCTTGGGCCGAGGCGGTGACAAGGCGCCGCTGCCGCGTCGGCTGCGAGGGACGCCGCCGTCGCGCGAGGACGACGAGCTCATGATCGACGGAGGCGTGTCGTTCTTTCTCGGAGGGAGGAGCTATTATTGCGGGAATCGGATCGGAAAATCAGTCGGGTGCGGACGAAACTTCGAAGTGGAGGAGGGTACGCGGTGATGTTACTTCACAACGCTACTTCAGGTGTTGAAGCCACCGCCCTGTGAACAGACGCGCCTGCCCTCACCAGCAGCTCCGACCACACAGGACGACAGCCATGGGTATGGAGGCCGTGGATCCGTTCTACTTGGCGCTGCTGCGTGCGCGCCAGCGGCGCTTCGCCGAGTGCGTGGACATCTGTACGGACGTGCTGGCCCAGAACCCGTACGACCAGGCGGCGTGGGTCACCAAGACGCGCGCGCTCACGCAGCAGACGTACATCGACGACTCGGAGCTGGAGGAGGACGGCGCCGCCGACTTGCTGCTGGACGACAACGTCATGGCGTCCATGCCGCGCCCAGGCACGTCCATCAACCGCCCCAGCACGCGCGCGAGCGGCGCCGACGCGAGTCTGCGGCCCATGACGTCGTCTGGCCGCCCGCTCAGCGGCTTCGCGCGACCAGGGACGGGCTCACGACCAGGCACGGGCGGCATGTCCGTCGACAGAGCCCTGCAAGGCAACAGGCCGGGCACGTCACGACCTGCGACGACGCTGGGACGCCAAGTGCGACTCGGCACGGCGTCCATGCAGTCAGGCGACAACGGCGTGTTCATCGACGTGAACCGACTGGACCTGAAGCGGTACGCCGCGCGGCCAGCGATCGCCAAGGTGCTGGTCGACTACCTGCTTTATAACGAGCACAACCCCCGCAAGGCACTGGAGCTGGCTGCTGAGGCGACCGTGGCTGCCGACTACAAGGACTGGTGGTGGAAGTCGCGGCTGGGCAAGTGCTACTATCAGCTGGGGCTCTTCCGCGACGCCGAGAAGCAGTTTGAGTCGGCTATGCGTAACCAGCCCATGGTGATCACGGTGCTGGAGCTGGGCAAGGTGTACTTGCGTCTGGACCAGCCCAACACAGCGCTGGACCGCTACGAGAAGGCCAAGGACAAGTTCCCGGGGGACATTCACCTGCTGCTGGGCGTCGCGCGTGTCCACGACATGCTCAACGACTCGGAGAAGAGCGTCGAGTGCTACAAGGAGGTGCTGCAGCTGGACGCGTCCAACATCGAAGCCATCGCGTGTCTAGCGTCCAACTACTTCTACACGGACCACCCCGAGGTGGCGCTGCGATACTACCGACGTCTGCTGCAGATGGATATCAACAACGCCGAGCTGTGGTGCAACATCGGCCTCTGCTGCTTTTACGCGTCGCAATACGACATGACGCTGTCGTGCTTCGAGCGTGCGCTCGCCATGGCCTCGGACGACTGCATGGCTGACGTCTGGTACAACGTCGGCCAGGTGGCCATCGGCATCGGAGATCTCGGGCTCGCGTACCAGGCGTTCAAGATCGCGGTGTCCGTGGACAGCAACCACGCCGAGTCGTACAACAACCTGGGCGTGCTCGAGCTGCGCAAGGGCAACCTGGACCAGGCGCGCGCCAACTTCCAGCTGTCCGAGTCGCTTGCAGACTTCATGTTCGAGCCGAGCTTCAACCGAGGTGGGTTGTCGTCCGTGTTCGATAGCATTAGATGGATTGGCTGACCTTCTTCTTTGTATCTGTGTGTCCTTCTCACAGCACTGCTGGCGTACAAGATCGGCGACTTCCACGACGCGTACACCAAGGTGAACAAGGCACTGAACACGTACCCACAGCACAACGACTCGATGGAGCTCAAGAAGCAACTGCAGCAGTTCCTGACCATGATGTGAGACCGTCGCCACACACCACAGACCACAAACACGTAAGAAAAACAACACGGAGTGCGAGAAAAATATACCACTAGCCACGGCCGCCCCGAGCCACCTCACGTGGCTCCGCGGTGCGGCGGGGAAAACTATCGAGTGCGTGAAACTAAGTATGCAACCGGCCGCCTGCGCGTGCTCGCTGGTGGGGACGAGGACGGGACCCCATCAGCCCACGCACACGCGCACGCACAGAGACGCGGCGGACCGCGGCTTACAAGAAGTAGTCCGGCGTGCGCTTCTTCTCGTTGAACGAGCTGTCGCGCGGCGCTGGGTCGAACTGGATGAACTTGCACGTTTCGTAGACCTTGTCGCCCGTGCGGTCCGACATGACCTCGTCGATCTCCATGAGCGCGGCCTGGTTGCCGCAGCGGTAGCAGTAGTTGGGCGCACTGAAGATGGTGACCACACCGCGGTTGTGCGTCCACTGGTAGCCTTCCATGACGAGCTGGTGCGCACGCGCGATGAACGTGAGGCCGTTGCTGCGCTTGAACTGCTCCGTGATGTCCTGGCCGAAGGTGTAGCCGGCGCCACGCGGCGAGATGCCCCATCCGCAGCGGTCGTCCGGGTCGGACCACACGAGATCACACATCGGGCCTTCGTGCGGCACCTCCTGCACGCGGTCGAGCGCGCGCGCGTGGTCCAGCGTATCGATGGACGGCGACAGACCGCCGTGCATGCAGAAGACGCGGTTCTCGATGAGCGCCGTCATGGGCAGGTGGTCGAAGAGGTCGGTGAAGTACTTCCAGACGTTGGCGTTGCCGTACTTGCGCAGACACTCGTCGTAGAAGCCGTAGACCTGCGTGATCTGGCGCGACTCGTGGTTGCCGCGCAGGATCGTGATGCGCTCCGGGTGCCGCACCTTGAGCGCCACGAGCAGCGTGACGCTCTCGAGCGAGTAGTAGCCGCGGTCCACGTAGTCGCCCATGAACAGGTAGTTGGTGTCTGGGCAGCTGCCGCCTATTCTGAAGAGCTCGAGCAGGTCGTAGAACTGCCCGTGGATGTCGCCGCACACTGTCACGGGGCAGCGCACGGGCTGCACGTTGGACTCGGCGGCGAGGATCTCCTTGCCCTTCTGGCACAGCTCGAAGATCTCGTTCTCCGTGAGGTTCTCGGCGCGACGCAGACGGTCGATCTGCGCGTCCAGCGCCTTCATCTCGCCGCGCGCGTCCATGATTTCGTCGCTGCTTGCTGCCTCCCTGTAGCTTCTCGCTTCTGTCGGTCACACCCCCACGATACCCGACGGGACCGATGGGGGGAGGGGAGAGGTACCACTCCAGCCACCGAACGCTAGAACCACATCCCAAACGGCAAACGGTGGCGTAACGATTGAAGGAGTGTTGGTCAGGTTGCCATAGAATGGCTGTAGAGGCACTGGCTTCATCAGGAGGAGCCGTCTGAGACCCAGGAAGGCGTCTTTCGCACTGGGCTCGGGAGGATGGAGAGAAGGCTCAAGACTCTTGAGACCGCACGCATGATGCTGTGGGTGGAGAGTTGCTCGCAGAGTGGCGGCACCTCGTGAGGGCTGCGTGGACGTACTGATTCAGCTGCAAATTTTTGATGGGTCACTGAAGTTCTCAAGTATGGGTAATTACGCAATATAGACCCATAACTTTAATAAATAACGTGTGTATAATTTGGCCGCGAAAGGTCACAGAGGATCCCTTTCGGCGGAGTTTCATGTCGTTGCAAGGCTAGTAAACATCACTAGCGTGTGAGACAGCAACTGCTGTGCTGTGTGGCTCCAGGAGGTAGATAGAGAGAAGAGACCGCCATGTCCAGCTCCCGCAAGAACAACTACGCGTCGCGTGTGGAGGCCGATGGCTTCGAGGAACTCTCGGCCAAGCTCACGGCGGATCTGCGCAACCACGTTCGCTTCATGGTGAGGAGATCCACTCAAGCACTAGTGAAGGCGCCTCTCTAACTAACAATGAGCGTATTTGCAGGCCGACTACCCTGTGCTTTCGGACGACTGGATCCAAATGGCCGAACAGATCGGCCGCATCGGCGAGATCACTGAGATGGTTCGAGACGTTTGTGCACCAGAGACGGCGTCGTTCGTCATGGCTAACGTAGAAGTCGTGATGCAATAGGAGCGCCAACTACCAAAGGCCAAGGACGCCACCCTGTGGGAGTGCGAAGAGGTCGCGCTTCGGTGCGTCCGCACCGTGACTGGCTGCTGCTCAGCTTACGAACTGACCATTGTCCTCTATCTTAATTGCTCTCAGCTTCCTCCTTGAGGACGGCAAGTTGAATCTGTGAGTGCCAACGGTGATGTTCGGATATGCTCAGCCACAGTCTAATTGTCCATCAATCGTGTAGCTGCCTTCGCAATTTGGTAGATTTCGACAACTACCTCAAGCGCGTCGAGGAGCGTGGGCCTGTCAAGGTGAGTGCTAGTTTGCGTCCTCTTCCCACCGTATGTCCATTCCTGATGAATGTATCGTCGTGGAGGCCTCCACAATGGAAGTGATGGACAAGTTCGAGAAGGGCATGGGTCTGACTCTCAAGAACGCGTGGCTGCACTCCGAGGCCGTGCAAACGACGGACCTGCCGCTTCTGGTCGGGTACATCCACGACGTATTCAACTACTGTCTCGAGAACCCCACCGTACGCTTCTGTGGTCGTGTTGATGGCTGCTCACAGGTCCTAATCGTCGCTGTTTATGCCAGTATCTCGCCAACAAGAAGCTTGACAACTGCCAGGAGGTCACGGTCA
>JAADVL010000528.1:0-22646 GCA_023334995.1 Pythium sukuiense | reverse complement strand
CCAGCCGACCGCGACATTCGGAGTCAGTGTTCTGGTGCACACAAGCTGCTGATTTCCTCATGAGCGGCTCCAACTGGATCGTACAGAGGATCGAAACCGCGGTTTTGGTCACAAAAGGCTAATTTGATATTATCGTATTGTGATATATATGAGTTGCTAAGGGAAATTTAACTGAGCAGCTGCCTCATCATCCGCTTCAAGACTCGTGGCTTGAACATGCGAGAAGCGCGGCGTCCGCTCAGCTATGAGAACGCATTTTACGGTCTCCACAACAGCAAGAACACCTCCCAATCAGCACCATGCACGCCAGTTCGAAACTGCGCTCGATCCGCTCGCTCAAGAAGCGCGACCAATCCTCAGGACACACGAATATGCACGCTGCGCTACGTCGAGAGATGCATCTCCAGCACCAACACACGACGTCGACAACGACAGAGGAAGACCCAAGAAGCGTACGTGCTATGGCGACGACGCTGCGCCGGAACTCGTCGTCGGAGATCCAGATCCCGCAGTTCATGATCCCCAGCTCAGCCAGCTCACTGATGAACTCGCACTACTCGCTGTCGCCAACCACATCCCACACGGCTACAAGGCGTCCCGTTCAAGCGATTCAGTGAGCCCTCGCGTATGATGTGAGCAGCGCCTATGGAGTTGGTCTCATGTTTGATGAATCGTCGAAGTCAGAATATAATTTGTTGTCGTTGAAATCTTCAATTTTGGAACCTGATACCCTTATGAATCGATATGAGAAACATGACTTAGCGGATGATTCAGACCTGCTAAAGTCAATAAGATGAGTAGAATTGAAGAACACTGTTTGAACGAATGTGTATTGGGTTCCGTCAAAGCCCTGAGCGGCTTTGTTATAAATCAAAGCTTGTCTTCTCGTGTCGAGTGGATTGTGATTAGGCGAGTGCACGGGAGATGTCAATGCGTCCGAAGCCGAACTGGTTGTTGGGCTTCATCGCGTCGGCCGTTGCGCCACAAGTGTAGCCAGAAGCCGTCGTGATCGCGACAGTCGTGGTCTGGAATCTCGACTTGACCTGATCGTACGTTGAGCCTGGTCGTGCGCTGAGGTAGATCGCAATCGCTCCACTCACGTGAGGTGTCGCCATACTCGTTCCCGACTTGTTGCAGTAGCCGTTGTCCGCCGTCCAGCACGAGGAGCGAATCGAAGATCCAGGTCCCATGACGTCCGGCTTACGAAGGCCACTCACAGTCGGGCCCTTGGCACTGAAGGACGCCACAAAGTCCGTACCGTTCGTCGCACCAACAGTGATCACATTCGGGTTGTCACCTGGAGATGACGTCGTACCACAGTTTGGTCCGGTGTTACCAGCAGCCACGACCGGAATGATGCCCGCCGTACGCAGCGCATTGATGGTCGCGTCGAAGGTCGACAAACCCTGACCACCACCCCAACTGTTGCTTACGATCTGTGGAGCCATTTTGCAATCCGCAGCACTGCCGTCTGGGTTTGTCGGACACAGCATGAACTGGAAGCAAGCAAGTAAGTCCGACGCGAAGCATCCCGTCGAACGGCATCCCTTGCACATGATCCACTTCGCGCCAGGCGCGACTCCGATGCCGTTCGCACCGGCAATGATGCCAGTGACGTGAGTTCCGTGGCCGGTAGCATCATAAGGCAGCGCGGCTTTGGTCTCTGGGTCGAACCAGCCCTTTGACTGGCGCCAACTTGCTCGAAGATCTTGGTGCGTGTACCGCGCACCCGTATCGATGATACCAACGGTCACACCAGCACCAGTTCTACCAAGATTCCACATGCTGGGCGCGTTGATGATGCCGACACCCCACTCCGCTGTGGCCGTGGTTGCCATCGTGGCCGAGGTTTCCAAGACTGGAGTGGGTCGCGGGTAGATCTGCTCCGCCATCACGCTCAACACGTCCGGAATGCTCTTCAGTTTCTCCACCAGGTCGGTCGTCGCTCCTGCCACGTAGACTTGATTCGTCAGCCAGTAGCTGTCTGTCTTCGTGAACGAGCTACCAGCATCGTTGAGCACCTCCGAAACGCGAGCTTGTGTCGTACGGGCGTGGGCTTGGAGATCCTCTCGGAGAGCCGTGATACGCTGGCGACGGGTCTCGAACGACTTGTGAGAGAACTGCTGCAACACAGAGTTCGTTCGCTCCTTCATGGTAACGATGACGTTCGTGCGGCGAGTGGTGCCGTACGCCGCGTTCGAAGTCTTGCCGTTTAAAGAGGCGCCATCAGCAGTACCTAGACAGCTTGCAACGACTGCCGACGACGCGAGAACCAGCGAGCTGATGCGCACCATGATGATGATTCGAGTTGAGATGCACTGTCTGGTCGTTAGCCCGAAAGTTACCGAGTGATAGCTGTCGTAGACCACCAGCGGCTATTTTATGGGCGATCCGCAGTATCCCACTTCATTCTGCCACGCTTTTTAGCTCGGAAAGCGCGCATGATTCGCCGCATACCAAGGTGCTGAGGATGATCCGCTTCAGGATGCATAAAACAGAACCGGAGCGATTTCAAGATCACCAACCTTACCCTCTCTGATCCGAATAGATCGCTTTTCTGGCGACTTGCTATTTTGGGGGCAGCAATCTTGAATGGGATGCACCGTGCTTTCACCGTTGCCAGAAGCAGAGCATTTTGCGCTCCAAACCTCTTCGAACTGAAGCAAACGGATCCAAGGTTCCTCTTGTCCGGCAAGTATGGCTACATCTGCCAGAACTCGCCGAAGTCGTCTGCAGCCGTGTCCAAAGTTCTCGCTGTCGCACCCTCAAGAGGATTCGACGTCGCTTGGATTTCGGCGGTTGGGCTTGGACGAGTCATTCCATGGTGAGAACTGCCTGCGTGTCGCACAGCTACTAAGTCGGGCTCTCGGCTCGCGCTGAGATGCTTTTCTTCTTGGGAAGTTCTTGTTGCTCGTCTCGCTTCCAATGCGGGGCCTGGAAGTAACGGTTGTGAAGGTTTTCGCGTGCTTCTGGCATCGTCTTGGTTCGTAGCTCTCGAGATGAGCGTGCGCTGCTGTCGGGGAGCAGATGATCGTTCTTCCGACGATCTTCGTCGCGCTTCACGTTGATATATGTGGGAGTCGAAAAAGTCTCGCCAGCCAAGCTCATCTTCACACAGCAGCCCGACCATCAGCCTTCAAACTCACCGAGTCATGATGATTTGCCACCTTACCGTTGAATTCGGGGAATTCGGTCATCAAGAGCTCCTTCTCGACTCCTTGCGGCCCATCGAGCTCTTCATCTACGATGCAAAGCCTTGGACTTCTCGCTGCCTCAGGACGCGTTGCTCGAATCGGCATTTCAGCTCCGCCAGTCTGGTCGACACGAGCCGTTGAATGATACCCGGCGCCAGCCTCGACACGTTCATTCGTTGTCTTTGCTGTGGCGGGCACGTTTGGCTCGTCGGTACTCTGCTCCAGTGGTGATGCCGCTTGAGACGATCTCGGCGAGAGCTTGCGGAGAATCATGCCGACCACAAACGCCAGAACAGCCACGATCATCCAAATCACGCATTCACTTCCGATGAAGCGGAAGCCACGCGGTTTCTCCGGCAATTTCTCCATCCGAATGAATCGAAACGTCCCTGGTCCACGCTGTTAGTGGCTTTTTACAAGCGAAAAACGACCAGAATTGCCTCTCACCAATATGTGGGTGGCTCTCGACCGCACTGCTGGTGATCCGCATGACGTGCAGCTCCGACGGCAGCGCAAGCAGTGACTCCTCGTTGCAATGGCGCAGCGAAAGACGGTACTCTACAACTCTCGTGCATCAAGCGACGTCAGTCATTGGTCCCATACTCACGACCAACGAGGAAATACGGCACCGTAGCGATCGCGCTCGAGAGAGGAGACAAAGTTCAACGCGCGTAGTACGATCCGCTCGCTCAAGACTCGCTCCCACATGTGCTTTACTGCATATTCAACGAGAAAAGAAGTCAATTACTCCATTTTCCAGCTCGTTTCACTTGTTTCCCATCTGCAAAACGCATCCGTACCTGATCGTCGACGCTCTATGCGCAACACACAGTGCCGTGGCGGCTTGGCGAGTGATCTGTGGCTGCTTGGCGCCCATTTCGTGCGTGCGAAGTCGCGCGTATCCACGGAGAAAGCCGCCGCATCACCCGCTTCCTGGTGCTCCATGTTGCCTCTTTCCGCCTGGTTGTCAACTAGCCCGCCCCAACGTCGAGGACTGACTTCAACCAAAACCTTTTCAACCAATCACAAGAGTTTATAATATTAATTTTGACCAATAGAGGGTTCTCAAAATGTGAAAATATGGAACTCATTAGGGGGAGTCCTGAAATGAGTTCCATATTTTCACATTCCTGAATCAGGACATCAGCCCGTGATGCTGCTCTCACCCAGGTCAGGCGGTGGTCATACGCGGTATCGACGGATGATAGGTATGCGAAAATGGCCAGAATCGGGTAAATACGTGACCTGATCGGCATCCTGGAGAACGTTTAATCCTAGATGGTGGTTATATCTATGTTAGAACCTGTGTTTGGTCAGGTGTAGCCATGCTCAAGTGAGAAAGTGCAACTTGAACGACCGCTTTGATCCGAGATCACCAAGCGTTTACAACACCAACCATCACCACGGCCTCGAGCCATTGCAATGGCGTCGCTTGCCCTTGTTCATTATTGGATTTGCCTCGCTTCGATGGCTGCAATAATGCCTGTGCGTCCAGAACTCTAGCTCTCTGAGGACTTCTCGGTCGTCCTGCTGGAAGAGCCATGCTACGTCTCCAAGTCAGTTCAATAGCACCGGTGGGGTGGTTCTGTACGATCCCCTGCACTCAAGCATGCTCATGACCACCAAGAATGTCCCATTGCCGGCTCCTCCGTCCACCCACATTGCCGCAAGACGCCACCGTCGAGAGCAGCGTCTCACAAGCCGCAGCACGAGCGGGGCCATTCGTCCTCGCGGACGCGTGGAGCTGATGGCACGGACGAAGGTCGGTCTTCTAATCAACTTCGCGATCGTCGGAATGTTCGACGGCATGGCCCACGCGCTCGCGTACCCGCTCTTCAAGGTCTACTTGCACCTGGAAGGGTACCAGCAACAAGCCGCCGCTGTTCTCATTGGATTCGGTTGGTCGTGCAAGTTCATCTTCGGCTACTTCTCCGACTGCGTGTCCATCAACGGCCAGCGTCGCAAGCCATACGCTATCATCGGCTTGGTCGTGCTTCTGATCGTGAGTGTCTGCATGGGGGTCATGTCGACCATCCAGCCGTCATGAATCCCCAAGGCGTGGTCGTGAATGAAGCACCACCGAGACAGAGCCAACGCTACGTGCTGATGGTCATGTTCGCATCCTTTGGCCACGTGCTACTCAGCGTCGCATGTGAAGGTCTCGTGGTGCAATACGCTCACCGAGAAAACGAAAGTGAACGAGGTCGCGTCCAGGGCCCGATGCACAGCGTGCAGTTCCTAGGCGAGCTTCTCTCGACACTCATCGTGGCGTTGGGGTGCAGTAGCCCCGAGTATTATGGCAGCTTTTCATTCTCCATATCTATGAACGTGCGCATGGGCTCCCAAAATAAGAAGCCGCGTGCTCAGCCACAACGTCATCATGTACTCGCTTAGACTTGTGTTGGGCCTGGGGATTGCACTTCTGCTCTTGTCGTCTCAAAAGAACCCGGTGCGTGTGCGGAAACTACGCGGCAACCCGAACGCCTGCGTGCCACTTGTGCTGCTGGTTTTCTTCCTCACGATCTACTTCGTCACGCGGATTTCCGTGCTTCTCTCCACGTTCCAAGCGACATCTTGCCTGCGGATCGCTGGTGGAAGTGGATGCAATAGCAGCACATGAACTACAGCCACACAGAGGCTGATCTAAAAATCCAATCATACTAGTAAATGACTACCGGTGTTTGTTTGCCAGTGCTTACTTTCTCATCGTCGCGTAAAATGGCTCTGCGACGATGTCTTTCTGTTGGTTGCTCTGTAGAATTGTCGCCTTTAGAGGAGCGCACAGCACGAGTTGGAGCCTGGGGAGATCGTGCATGGGCCGTGCTTGACCTCCCACTCCAGGTACTCGATGGCCTCTCGCTGGAACGTGTCGGGGCACACGTAGTCCCAAATACCATACATGTTCTGGTCTTGCTCCGTGATCTTGACGCCCTTGACCGACGTGATGTCGAACGAGCCGATATCTGCCTGTGAGGCGGCGTTGATCTCGTTGTCGGGCACGAACGGAGGCTGCATGGTCATGGTTTCAATTGCGGCCCAGTCCACAGGCTTGAAGAACTTCATGCGCTTCACTTCTTCGGCTCCGTTAGCACCAAGCCGCTTCTTGGGGTCGCGGATCAGTAGCTCTACAGTATCACAATCCAGTCAGCATCTTTCGAGAATACCGCAGAGCAGAGTAACAGTGAGGAAACACGTACGTTGGATGAGTTCAGCGGCATCAGGGGAGAAGTACTTCGGGTCGTACGACGGCGTGAGCTCGAGCGTGGCCTTATCGTACGCCTGCTGCTTGTCCTCGTGAAGAGCCTTGGCTTTCGATGTCCGGAATGGGCACTTTCCATACAGCAGTTCGTACACGAGGCAGCCGTAGCTCCACCAGTCCACCGCGTGGTTATACACCATCCGCTGTCCGCTGTCGTCTCGAAGTAGCATCTCCGGGGCCCAGTAGCCACGTGTACCACAGCGGCCAGCTAGATTCGGCGTGACTTCGACCGCCAGACCGAGATCTGAAATGCTGCAGTTGCCTTTCTCATCTAGCAGGATGTTTTCCGGCTTCAGGTCTCGGTACACAATGTTCTTCTCATGCAAATGCTGGAGACCAAGCAGGATCTGAGCCGCCCAAAAGCGAACCTGTGGCTCCGTGAAGCGGCACCGGTTCAAGTGGAACGATAGATCACCGCCAGTCCGCAAATCCAAAACGAGGAAGAGCTCCTCGGGCGTCTGGAAGGCGTACTTGAGGCACACCACGAAAGGACTCGAAATCACGGCGAGAATTTTCCGCTCGGCGATACACAGCTTCTCTGCGTGCTTCTTCTTGATCATCTTTTTGTTCATGACTTTCATGGCATACAGCGACGCCGACGTGCGCTTGATACATCCGTTGACCATACCGAAGCCGCCACGACCGAGCACGCGTAGCACCGTGAAGTCGTCCTCGACGACTTTGCGTGTCTGCAGATACAGGAACGCGAGGAAGCGACGGTGAAAAACACTCGCACGGAAGTCCTTGAGGTGCATCTGGTCGACGGAGGTAAGCACACAGGCCTCTAGCTCATCGAACAGGCTGATTGCTGGCACAGAAGATGCCTTGTCCTCTTTGAACGAAGCGCTAGTTTTGGAGGAGATCGAGGAGCCGCTCGCAGGTGAAGCTAGCCGCTCGCCACGTTCGTACGATCCTTCGCGTTCACTCGGAATGACGGCAGATGGCGACGCTGTCGATCCCTCAGCGTGACTGCTGCGTGGCGAGATCGTACTCGCGTTGGATTGGGTGCGAGCCGAGTTGGGAGCCTTACGATTGAGCAAAGCGGCTACCCGCTTGATGACCTCGCCTCCGACACCAATCGAGCTCGTCTCCGACGCTGCTTCCTTGTAAATATCAGCCACGTCTGCACGCGAGACCGTGGCTTCGCTTTTCCGCCAGAACACAACGCCACTGGTCGTGATCGCCGCGACATTGATGTCTTTCAGGTTGATGAGACTGTGTCGAGGACTGATCGCGGCACCCACTAGGCTCTCTGCGCCTTCTTGGTTGCCTCCGTCCTTTGTTCCTGCTGGCATGGGCTCAATTGACGCGGTGGAGACGCCAGTCAAGGATGCCGCACCCATATCGGAGACCGTGGGACTTGAGCAGGCTCCATTCTTGAAATCCGAGGTGGTCGTGCAGCAGAACTTGTCGTAGATCTCTTTCGCCTTGAGTATACGCTGCTCGGGCACCGTGAGCGCACGGTACTTGGTGAGCTCAACGAGGAACTGAAGTTTCTGGACGCCGTGTTGCTCTGCCTCACAGAACCGCCGGAAGAAGTAGAAACCCAGAGGCTGGTCTAAGATATTCTCGAGGCTGAGCCAGTCATTTCCAACCGTGCGCTCCTGACGCTCGACAAACTGGCTGAGTTCTGTGTGCGTCGGGTTGTAGAACGCCGCGCTCGGTCCGCGCTGGGCATTCGTGACAGCACCAATGTACTGTGCATCTTGGATGGCATCATGGAGTTCATCCATGGTCTCGCTGGACTCGAGCTCGGCGTGTGGCTGAGACTGGCGTACACTGCCTTGCTTTTGGACGACGACGATGAGATGAGGATAGGATTGGAGCCTATGACTCTGGAGAGACAAGGAACAATCGTTCGCGCCTCAGCAAAGCAGTGGCGCCGCTTGAGACTCTCAAGGTTGAGAGCAGGTTTCCGAGTCTTGTCCGAGGGGATTCTCAGACCACTCAAGCCAAAAATATAGCGCTCTTCAACACGCTCTTATCGCTCAAAGGGGGTCGAGAATGCCAGGTCCCAGGACGAGACCACCTTTGTCTGAGGCGAGATAGGGAAGCCACCATACGACGGGCTGGGCAGCTGCCGTGGAGTACCTAAATACACGCAGGGTGGCGTGGCGCTTCAACTGACTGGGAATGTGCAAAATAGACTCGAGCAGAGTGAAAGGAACGAGCAAACAGATCAGCTTCATCTAAAATAGAGCGACTGGCCGCATGCCAGGAGTCGTGGTGGCCAAATGGGAATGCATGAAGACAGCGAACCTCATGCCGATGGCGAGAGGCCTCGCCATCCCTGGGAGTGGGAGTGCTCGTAAGGTGGTATTGCATTACAGCCGCTGTTGTGAACACACTGCGAATCACTCTCTTGATGTCCATTACGAGACCCTGACAATTCGTGGAGCGCGTTGTTCAGCGCTTGCTCAAGTGGCTACATATTTGTGACATAGGTGCATACCTCGATAGAGTGACACACGTCACAGGGAGTAATTACCCATGTGCGGCCTTTCTGTAAAAACACGAGCAGCTCACTTGCCTTCGGCTGTGGCGGGGCAATTGATGCACCTGGCATCCGCAATTGCAACCGTGTCCTGCGAGACATTCGCCCGCTGCCCATTGCTCCACAATGGCGTTTGGCGGTGCCGACTTCCTGCCTTCGCGCACGCCCGAGGCGTCCACTCTATTGCAACAGGCTGCCGGACGGGTACGATTAACTGAGACCTTGCATCAGCCTTGCAACAGTGTGAGCGGCTAACTGACTGACGGTTGGGAACCTCATTTGCAGGCTGTGAACGCCGCAGCGCGCAAGAGCAAGAACCTTCGCGAGTTTGGCCACAATGTGAAGGAGCTCTTGGAGGCTGCGAACGGCGTCGGATGGCACGTGCTTGCTGGCTCGGACTTTGCCGTTGATCTCCGCTACGTGAGTTGGTACCGGTACTTTCAATTGCCTGAGATGGAGTTCTGATGAGCCGCTGCCTTTACAGCGTAAGGGTGCGTGTGTGCTGCTTTCCAGCAAGAAGTCGAAGCTCAAGGTGGTATTGTACCGTACGACGCCGACCGCGACGCCACCAGTGAAGCCTGTGATCGAGGTCGAGCCACTGTCTGAAGAGAACGTCGCGTCCAGTTCGAGCAAGAAGCGCAAGGACAACAAGGTCGTGTGGTTTGCCAGTGACATGGATGAAGAGAACAAGGCGCAGGTTGTGGGCTACACCAAGGCGCTGCTGGAGGAGCTCAAGGCCGACACCAAGGCCACTGTAAGCCTGGATACGCGTCTGTCGCAGTCGCTAAAGCAGCAGCTCAGCTTCAAGTTCGGCAACACGTGGCACGTGATCGTGTCCACGACGTCGCGTGAGCTCTGTTGTCTGCCATACTGTGACCCGCAGACGTACGCCGACTTCGCCGTTGATACCACGACGCGAGTCATCGTCTACCGCCACAATGGTGTCGACACGGACACGCAGTACGACATGACGCAGTTCGGATACCGCGCCACGGTCACGGTCGCGGCCCTGTGCTTTGTCATCTACTCGTACTTCAACTACACAGCCACGGAGATCCACGAAAAGTGTGGTGTCGCTGTCGAAGCAAAGCCAGAGGACGAGGCTCAGGCTCTCCCATTTGTTCCAGAGGGCTGTTCAGAGGCCGATGTGGTGCTCGCCCTGGCCCACAAGCAGTGGAAGTCAGCGGCGTTCGTTGGCCTTGTGGTGTTCGCTGTCGTCGCTTCTTTCATTCGCATGTACCGTCGCGCGCTGCGTCAAAAGCTCAAGCACGGGTAAATGCTGCGTATTCCGACACACAAGGCACAAGGCATTAAGAAAATAGAGACCGTGTATTTTGAGTGGTTTACTTGCGCTTCTTGGGCGTCGTGCTCTCCTGGTGTGCTTCCACGTGGGCCCATTCGAGCTCAGCCTGGGTCCACGGGTCCATCTCGGAGGCGATATCCTCCGACAGCGCGTCTGATGCCATCGATTCTTGAGAGCTTCCTCGGCCTCGCGTACCACGGGTCTTCTTTCCGTGGCCAGTCGGGCTTGAATTGCCAGACGCCGACATGGCGGCGACACGCTCCTCGGCTTCATAGCTCTCGAGCACGAGAGGGCTCGTGACACCGCAGGCCTCACACACTTCGGCCGTCAGCGTGTTCATGAGCGTGCACGACGGGCAGCTCCACTGATCGTTGTCGTCAGCCATATTTGTTGTCGCAGAAGGAGCCTATTCGCGAATTCAGCAATGAACGGTGCATGACACTCATGCTCCCACACGCTCTCACGGTATCTTCTGGCTCCTAGACCGGGTGGTGCGTCGTAGACTGCTGCGTCGTGGGGATTTTAGCCGGTCGTACCCACGACCTTATCCTTTGCTGAGCTCGTGATTTATTCTTGGCGACCTGGATCGCATGCCACATCCGATCCAGCGTTCACAGCTGCATCACGCATACCAGCACTGTTCAGTCAACGTGGTCGGGCTTGGTCTCGTCTGGATTTGTAGCGCGCTGGGTACTGATCTTGTGGACGCGGAGGCGATTCTCTAGTTGCTTGATCTTCTTCCTCAGCGATGCAAATGTGATTGCCACCTCGTGCTCTCGTGCGTGGGCCATGAGAGCGTGGACGTTGAGTGAATTCCGCAAGAAGAACGACACCATCATCACTAAAAGCACAACCCCCCACGCCACGAACGCACTGGACGCGACGACAGTGTAGAGAGACGCCACTGGGCGCACGGAGAGCAAGTTACTGAGCAGAGGCGCGTAGCCATTCACGACGCCAACAAATGGCCCGCAGGCGAATGGAGGAGAGCAGATACACTTCGGGTAGCCTTGGACGCACTCGTTCTTCGTCGGAGTGGTGCTGAGGAAGTAAGTACTTTTCGATTTGGCTGGATCCAGAGCACAACGTTCACTGGTGGAGTCAAAAGTGCCAGAGAGACACAGGCCATGATACCCATCACTTGGGCTGGCGTCTTGCTGGAGAAGTGCGTCTTGAAGCTCACACTGCTTGGGCAGTGAGGTGTTTGAGAGAAAGAAATGTGTGAATGCCATGAAGATGCACACGGTGCAGAAGTAGAACTTGATGAAGAAGCTGCCGGCGTCTTTCGCGCTCCATGGACTAGTCGGTTTCTTCTGAAGATTCTAGTGGGTATAGAAAACAAGCTGTGAGACCGGAGCACTTCCTCACAATGAACATAAACCTCAAGTCACCATCAGGAATGTCTTGTCAAACTTGAAGTTGGTCACATGGAGCGCCAGTGCGAGTAGTGCCGCTGTCGGAGCCAACGGAATCGCCACTAAAGCAATCGTACACGAGTACAGCAGAGCCACCATCTTCTGTGGCACTTGGAACTCGGCCTTCGAGAGCAACGACGGCGTCGCCACTGTTTTCTGCACCACTGGAGTCCGCACAATCGGAGTTGGATGCACTTCACCAGTAAAGGGTGCAGTCCGATCCTTGATTTCTGTAAATGTCTGGGCTGAAGATGGAGGTCTCGAGCCAGATATTGCTCCTGTTGACAATGCTGGCCTCGTACCCTCGTCTTTTTCAGTGTCGTTGGTTCCTTTCTCGTGAGTCGCGGCGACTTCTTGAGCAATATCGACTATCGGGGCCACTTTTGCTGCCCGCCGACGTTCCCTCGACTGCTTCCACGTAAAAACACATTTGTTGACGGACCACATCACCGCCGGCAGCGTGATCGCGACCACTTTGCCCACGACAAAGTCCGTGACGACCAGACTCAACAGTCCCGAGGCAACTTGCTCGGCCCTGCAGGTGTAGATTTCTGGCTTGAACGCGAGCATTACGTTTTTGCGAATCGGTGCACCGTCGAACTCGACAAACTCCAACAGAGTCGTGGTGCCCGTCAGCAGATACGGGTCCAATAGCAGTCCGTACGACACGAGCTGGATCAGTACGTTCAGCACCTTTGCGAGATACAGCCGCGTGACCATCGCCTTGATTGCAAACCCGACGTCATCCCATTTCTCGAGACTCGTGAGCAGCGTGATGATTGTAGGCAGCAAGCCGTTGATCAGTGTCACCATCGCCGGCACGATGCTGCTCACGTACGGAGCGAGGAAGCGAGCCTTGAGTGCGATATACTGCTGGATCTCGGTCGACTGAGTCGTCACAAGGATGATCAGGTACCAGCTCGCCAGTTGGATCACGACATAGATTATGAACGCCGCCGCTCGCCGAGCGTAGAGCTTGTAGCGTTCTTTTGGTGTGCGATTGCGAAGCGTCTCGGCTAGCTCGTCCTCTTTGAACGTTACTTTGATTCTCTCCACGATCGATTTCTTCAAATCACTCGCTTGCTACATCGACAGAGTCAGATCGATGGTGAGAGCCTTGTATTGCTGTAGGACAACCCAACGGACCTCGTGAGTGGCGACTGTGAAGTCCCACGCATTCAACACGATCTTGCCAAATGCAGGCTTCTTGTCGCCACCGTCGATAGCTACAAGAGTTTTGGACTCGCGGTCTTCTGCGATCCACTTGCGGATCGTGAATAACAGCAACAACGCTTGCATGATCACGAGCACGAGCTATAGCATCAACAACCGAGCCATCAGTAGACTATTCCTTCACGGCAGAGATCCCACGAACTCCTCGACGCACCGTGTACACCATCCCTTCCGCTGGGTGATAACTGGGAAACAGCAAGAACGCCGGTGCCACGCCGACAAACGACGTCCAATCCACCACGGCTCCGTACTCTTCCTACCACAACAGTACCATCAGTATGAATACTCCTTCGCAACTCAAAACGCTGTCGTGTCCCACACGTACCAGCATCTTGAGCACCAGAATGTGGAGCACGAGCGACACGATGCACGGAATCGACAGCGCCACAAAGCTCATAATAATCCACCGGAAGAACCGGAAGTACGACGCCACCGAGTACCCAAACCGCGCTTCGATCTGGCGCACGTCGCTCGCGAACGGATACATCTTGTGCCACAGAAACCGCTTCAACTTGCGCCAGAACACCTTCGAAGACGAGCCCGCAGTGGCCGAGAACGTCGACCCGAGTCCGTCGTCGCCGTCAAGCTGGTCCTGCACCTCCACAGCCCCATGGAGCATCTGTAGTCTCTGTCTCTGAGCCTCACTGTCATTCAGTACCGTCCTGGATCTCTTGGCCGCCAGCGCAGCCGCCGATGCGCCCATTTTCATCTGAAACAACGACGCTGTGCCAGCCCCATTGTCTCCTCCTGCGCCACCTCCCGGTCGGAACCGCATGAGCGACGCCTTTTCCTGCTCCCACTCGTCCTGAGCGCTCTCAAACTCTCTATTCTGCGTCTCCAGAGCCTCCTTGAGCGTCGTGATGGACGCCAACGCCTTCACATGCTGCGCCTGGAGCCTTGTGAGCTGCTTCTCGCGCACGCTGAGCTGCTTCTCCAGCAGTTGGAGCTTCTTGGCCACCACGGAGCGCTGGTACTCTGGCCTGTGGCTCACAAACGCCTCCACTTCCGTCTCTTCGTCCTCACTGTCGCGTCGGAAGCCGTGGGTTTCCTGTGGAAATGGCTGCTGCTCGCGCGACTGATCCAACATAAACGCGAGTTCCGCGTCGACTTCACGCTCAATTGCGGCCAAATCAGGCGCAGAATTCCTGCAGGAGACCCACACACACACGCATGAGGTATCAGCCGACGGAACAGCCACAGAGAGAGCAGGGGAACGCACGGCATGCCGCTGAAAGTGGCGTGTTCGTCGTCCTCATTGTCGTCATTGTAGGAGGAATTGTACGGCTTCCTGACCACCGGTGGAGTCGAGACAGGCTTCATCGTGAGCGTATGGAATACAAGTTACGTGTGTTGCAGCGGATAGTGGAATGGATGTCGTCGTTGGACGATTATGCAGAGCCAACGAGACTCATTCCCATCGTCATTGCCATGGTGCCCTTGCGTCTTCTTCCTATGTGTCGTTGAGAACATATGCCGCTAAGACGGGGTTATCAGTTTTAGTGACATGGGTTGAGAATTTTGGACCCCCCCTCCCCCTCCAGACTCCGGCTCGCAACACTCACGTTGCGCGCACGACCTGCTCGAGAAGCTGGAATGAATTGAACGGTGTGAAAGTGTTGTAGGAGACGCGGGAATTTGACCATGGCTAAGCCGGTAGAATAGGAACCCGCTTCAAGGCACATTGACGTCCAAAGAAACGACGCAGTTTTCATTTCAATATACAAATGCAAAGATATACACTTCAATTCCACACGTACAGTACCACCAACCTCACGGCGCATGCTCGCGCGAGCGACCTTTTATGGCTCTTCGTTCAACGAAGTCTCGATGCTCTTCTCTGCCTCGTTCTCTCTGTCTTCATCGCTCAGCAACGCAAATATCTTCTCGCACACTGCTGCGATCGAAGCATAGCTCGTCACGGCAGTGAACGAATCGTGCAACACGGACTCTTCGCCGCATTGATAGAACTCCCACTCGACAAAATCCGTCACGATGCCGTACACCACCGGCAGCTCTGTCTTCTCGGCGACTACCTCACATCCGACCAGTGTCTGAGCAGCCTTCTTTTGGCAGTCACCCGCCTCCGCGATGGCAACGCAGAGTTTCTTCTTGCCTCGCGTGAGAACGAAGTCGAAGTGCATCTCCGCGTCGACAGCCTCGCCTTGCACTGGGACCTCGACATCCAGTTGAGCGTCGCCAAACAGGTCGCACACCGCGAGTGTATCGGTGCGACAAAAAGTTTGGTGTAGGAGGTTGATGCGTCGTTGGGCATCACACGCAAGGCGTGGTCCGCGAGGAATGAGTAGACGGAATCGGCACGCTGCTTCGGCACCGACTTGCGCTCTTGCGAGTACCACTTGCAGTTGAAGACGTTTGTGATGCGAAGGGCGCGGAGTACATCTCTCCTCTGGCACTCGTCCTCGTCTTCGTCTTCGTCCGAGCAAGTCGACGTACCCTCGCCATTAGTTTTCGCACGCTTGTTGGCTTCAAGCTTCTCGTCGAGATCGCGCCAGCGCTTGCGGCGGGTAGTGCTGTGTTTCAACACAGACGCGGGCAGCGGCGGTGGCAGCTCTGTCTCCGGCTCGAGAACGAGCACGTGGATGGTTCGGTATGGCATATCGTGAAACACGTCGCAGATCCTCGCAGTCTCGTCGAGTGGCTCGGACTCGAGTAGGTCGAGAACTCCTGTCGCGTCGCCCTTCGTCTGTGCCTTGACCTCGTCACATTGGGACGCCAGCCACTGTCCGTCGCGCTTTGCTTCGAAGAGCTTGAGCGTGTCTGGGTCGACATCCAGCGCTCCCCCGATCGTTATCTTGAGCTCGGCGATCCAGTCGTCTAGTTGGATGTCCTCAAGGGCTTTGGGACCCCCTTTGACGCCGACGCGCATGTAGAACAGCTCCATGTTGGTCCTCGCTCGCAGTCGTCCGATTGTGCAATGAAGCAGCTCCACCTTGAAGTGAGGGTGAAGGACACCTCAATTCAAAGCTGAATCGTACGTTACAGTACCAAGTCAACCCCAAACATTTCCAAGCTCGAATCTGACGTACGATTCAGCTTTGAATTGAGGTGGCCTTCAGATCCGACTCCCTCACTTCAACAAGAGAACCCTCGACCAACATGACGCTGAAGCTGTTCTGCATGCACGTCGGCGTCGAAGGGAGCACTGTGCTCGTTAAAGACACTCAACCCGACGAGTCGATTGCCACGCTCACAAGAGCGATCACGGAACGGATGCGCAAGAAGGGCGTCGACCCTTCCGTGAAAGTCACGTCAGCGAATTTCACCACAAGTGTTCGGCGCTGCTGGGCGCGATTTTGTTTTGACTGCCTTCAAACCTGCTACAGTCATGCTCGCGTCACAGAAGACAGCCCAGCATCTGACCTGACGATGCCTGGAGTTCTCTGTTGTCCTTGATGCATGGCTGACGCAAGGTGGATATTGACCAGTGTTGAAGGGCATCCATGTCACTCGTGGGGGGGATTCGGATCTCTAGTGCCCTGCGTCAGTCTCCGAATTGGTGAAAATGGCGGATCTGGATGGGTGAGGATATTCGCGCGCTGGAGGATGCTACTGATATGACTCACTCACATGGAGGCGCTGTGTGCTATAATCATCAGAACCGAGTCAGTTCTATTCGATTTCGATTGCAACCTGACCCATGAGGACCTTGTGCACGACGTTACTGAGCTCCTCGTGACTGGCGCCTCAGTTGGTGTGACGGAGATGCTCGTGCCTGGCTCGACACTGGACGAGAGCGCCGCTGCGATTGAGCTCTGTGCCCAATATCCTACGGTTCGTGGTAGTTTGGAGCATTGAATTCGCTTGAATCCCCCCAGCTAATCGTGGTGTTTGCCGTTGACGCAGAAGCTCTTCCCGACTGCAGGCGTTCATCCTTACAACGCCCACACTGTCCCAACGGCCGACGAACTCACGCGTCTGCGCCAGCTCGCAACAGAGCCATCGGTGCTGGCAGTGGGCGAGTGTGGTCTGGACTATTCGGACTCATTCCCTGACGCCAAGCTGCAAAAGGCGTGGTTTGTGGACCAACTGGAGCTGGCCTGTGAGCTGCAGAAGCCGCTCTTCCTCCACGAGCGGCTCGCTCATCTCGACTTCCTGCAGCTCATCGACCAAGTGAAGACCAAATTCAATGGTTACTTGCCTCCAACGGTGGTCCACTGCTTCACTGGAATGGAGGAAGAGCTGCTCGAGTACGTGCGCCGTGATTTCTACATCGGTGTCACGGGTCATATCTGCAAGAAGGATCGCGGTGCTGAGCTACGTGCGATGATCCGCCACGTGCCGCTCAATAAGCTCGTGATTGAGACGGATGCGCCGTACATGGGCTTCCCCAAGTGCCGCTCCAAGGAGAAGCTCAACGTCAAGAAGCAGTATCCGAACGTCCCTAGCTCCCTTGCGCTTGTGTGCGAGGCCGTGGCGACTGCGTTGGGCATGACACCGCAGGAAGTCGCTCGCATCACACGAGCTAACGCTAGACGATTCCTTAGGTTAGCGTAGAAGCTACGTGGTCGGATTCTCAACGAGGTGTCTTAGAATGAACGAGAACTTCATGCACCACAAGTTTATCGAAGACGAATGTGTGTTGCATCCAAAAGATCTTTATAATGATGGATTTGAATAGATGCGCTGTGACGTTGTGGGCGGCAAATGCAAAGCGGGGACATCCTACGATGGATGGGGATGCTACTACACGAAGGTCATACTTCAAGTACTAAATATAGACAGCAGTCTGATGCTGGCGAGGCTAGTCACCTCGTGCTGCTTAGAAGTCGAGGTCGTCGAACGAGTTGTTGAACGAGATGATGCTCGGGACGTGGTTTACCTGCTTCTTGACTTCAGCAATGGGTGACAGGCTGCCTTCAGAGCCGTGGCTGCTGCCGACGACGTCAAAAGCCACCTCCTCGTCACTGTCCGTGCTAGCGAAGCTGCTGTCACAGATCGAGTACTGCGCCTTCTTGCGCAGGTTCCACTCACAGAAGTCAGCGTCACGGTCGCTAAGCTCCGCGATGATGCTGTCCGTGATCGCGGCGATGCTGCGGTCGTCGTTCTCGGCGTGGAGGTCCCACTGGAACGTGTTGTAGAAGTCGAGCGTCTGCTCCATCCACGTGCGTTTATGCTCGTTGAATCGGACGCGCTCTGGCTCCCGCTCAAGGCGCGCGAGGATGCGCGACCACAGCAGCTCGGCCTCGACCTTGATGTTGACCGTGTAGAACATGACGTTGCTGAACTCCTGGACCTCGCGCATCTGCTCGCGGATCACGGGCTCCAGCAAGTGGCCGTGGCGCGAGTAGAACACGGCGCTGAAGGGCGAGCGGTCGGCGATGTACACGTACTGACGCGACACTTCGCCAGTCTTTTCATGACGCACTCGGTTGGCCAGTCGCAGCACGCGCTCGAACCAGGAGCAGACCCACGAGGTCTCCATGAGCAGCGACTGCGGCGGCAGCGCGTACGACGGCATGTCCATGAACGCTTCGTCCAGCACGCGGTAGCCACGCGCCTCGAACTCCTCGGTGACGGCTGTCTTGCCACAGCCTAAGAAGATCCAAAATAAAAAGGCAACCGTTAGACGCTGAGATGCCATGGCAGACTAACGGCATGATAGACTATAGACGCGTACCGTGGCAGCCTTCCACACAGACGATGAGGATCTTGGCGTCGGTCGACATGGCAGGTTGAAGACAGATAGATTGGTAGAGAAGCTGGCCGACGCGCAGGCGGACAGGTGCAGACGCAGACGCCGTTGAAGCGGTCGAGGCTTTTAGTCACAACGTGTTGTGATGGAAGTTGGGCTGGAAGTCAGGCCAGGCGTTCGGTCTGCCGAATCGGTGGGTCTAATAGCGCGCCAACGTTCGGATTCGATTGGCACAGTGCACGGGGCGTCCGAAATCGTACTTAGCCGAGGTGAGCACCAACTCAAATTTCAAAAACAGTCCCACTTTTGATAGACCAACTTGGTGTTTGTATGCCCCAAGTGGCGGGGATCTGAACAGCTGAGGTTTGAAGCTTTTCACCCCGCGCGCCTTTTAGACCATCTGGGTTTTTCCCACCAAAAGGAGCACTTGGCGCCATTTCACCAAAAGAGAGAGGGTTAACTTAGCAAGAAAAACCTAAAAACAACCACTCTTGCGGGCTAAATAAGGATTCAATAGTTACGGTACCGTACGTGGATGGGTACGCTCTGTCACTAAATGGAGGGATCGTTCACGAAGCAGTCCTCCCACTGGAGCACGTGATCAGGCATGACCTCCACCATGGCGTGAATGAGCTTCTCGGGGGTATGGCCACGTGTGCGAAGAGAGCCAACCGATTGCACGGCAGTGCCTCTGACGACTTGGCTGCCCATCGGAATTAGCAGCGGATGGAGGATGTATCTGTTCGATCAGATGACAATATGATCAGCCCAAGATTCAATGCAAACCAGTGGATGAGGGTGAGTGTCCATCACAACGTACCCATGACACTCTCGCTCACTGGGGCTGCGGTGGCTACTGACGAAGTCCTGGAAGCGATGGAGCTCCTTCCGAAGGATCATCACGGACTCGCCTTGACGTCGGACGCACTCCAGCCACAGGGCTGTGCGTGATGCTCGTCCGTGGAGACGATCCTGTTGCCGAACGACCCGGATGTGGTTGGTGACAGCGTAGACCTGCTCTCGTGCTTCGAGCTCTGGACACTCACTCGACACCTTCCAGCTCCACATCCGTTGAGCAACGACTGGCATGCTCACGGACTCGAATGCCTTGGCAGACTTGAACACCACAGCGTCATCACCCACGGGGGTCGGGATACACCACAGAGCAGATCGCCATCCGAAGACAGGGTGGACGACAGTCCCAACTGGCATGGTCCCATTGAGCCAGGAGAGTTCGTGGCGTGCAGACGATAGCTCTTGGAAAAGCTGCCGTGTCTGTTCGCTCGACAGTCCGGGCAGAGCGAACTGCACCTGTAGTAATGTGGGGCTCGCAAGCACAGCGTCTTCGCAAGGAGCAGCCTCGGTGTGTGCGTTGGCCATTTGCACACGTTGTCGCACAGACAGCTTGAGAAATTTCTGTGCAGAGATGCATCCGTGAGCATACAGAGGATGGCCATTTCTTATCAAGGCGCTATCACCAACCGTCGGGCGTGCAATCTCAGCCAGCCGCCGCTTCCGCGAGGTAGCCGGGCTGCCCCGTCGAGAAGGACTTGATGCCATGCAGCCACAGCTCGTGGCGTACTCAGCCGGTCGTGCTTCCTCGTGGCCTCGCCACTCAAATCTACAACCGCGTCATCTCGTGAGCTTTCCATCCGACCTCCTAGCCTCAAATTCCACCACTACAAGTACTCACACCGCCAGCGCCTTGGTGGCCACGCACGCCATCGCACCGTCTTCGTTGTCACACAGCTCCATCGGCTCGCCTCCATGCAGACGCCCACATAGTGATGCCTTCTCCACGGACACGCCCATATTCGTGTTGATGATGTTTCCTTTGATTGATGTTCGATAGAAATGGTCCGTGGTACTGCGGTGTACTCTCGGCCCTTGAAATTCAGAAGTGACGATTAGACTTCAATGCCGCTCAGGTCAGGTCAGTGCGTGGAAAGATCGCGTCCATCCCCGTCTGCTCGGCTCTGACGCGCCAGCTGGCGGTCGTTGGATCGTGGCGCAAGCCCAGCACCGTTCTATATCCCTGTTACATAGCATACCCTGTGATACACGATCTTCCTCTGCCTATCATGAGATGCCTGCTTCTTTGGTCAAACTCACCCCCCCAAAGTAAATACTCCTCCGCTAGCCAGAGTTTTCCGTCGTTGACGGTGCCGCCTCCAGACGCGAAAATGATCGCCGTCCACTCCCAAGACCCAGGACCTTCCAGCATTTCTCCACTTCCCCGCACGCAGCCGTGTGGGCATCGTGGACAACGATTCGTGGTGTCTGGAGGTGATATTGGATGCCTAATATGGTGGACTGTGGATGGTGTGGGCACTGCGACATCTCCTCGCTGATGTGGCGTGTGGCATCGTCACCTCTCTCTCTTTCCACCTCTTGCTCAATGGGCAGCTGCCAACGCATCCCATTGCTGGGACAGGGTTACACGTTTGGGTTACGCTGCTTGTTCACATGGCTTCGCTGGCCTCTCCGCCAGTGATTTCCAGTCGCTCCTCTGAAAAGACGGGCCAGGAATCATCTGGCCACCTGCCGGACACACTGGCCAAACAGCGCTGGTTGAAGCAAGAGGAAAGATCTGAGGTGGGTACACTCCAGCGAGGGTTACTGTAGAGGGTACGTCCACTGGCCTGAAGAGGGAGTAGGAAGCGCAGTAGGTAGGAAGGGGGCGGAGGAGCCTCCTCGCCTCCTCAGGAGGCCGGGGTGCGTACGGTACGGTAGATGGAAGGCCGTAGTGGATGCAGGGGATGCAGAAAGCTCCATGGTGGCTTGCTGGTGGAAATTTGAGCCATGCCAGTGCGATTTGCATTCGCGGGTGAAAGCGAAGTGCATGGACTCAAGGCCACATTAGTCCAGTATGCGATGTGTGCAGTATTACGAGCCTTGTGCGGCTGGAGGATCTAGTTTCCACGAAGGGGTTATCCAGCATGTTGACTGCCATGGGCGGCTGCGAGGCTACGAGGGGCAGTTGGATACCGGTAATTGCAGTGTTGTCCCAACAGGGAGGCTGTCTCAGTCTGTAGAGAGGGGACGGAGTGCTTCACATGTCAGTATGGGGAAGCATTGACGCTTGCCATCCTGCACTCCGGTGGATGAGCCACGCCGTATTATAATAGTGGGGCGTGTCCGAGCATTTGTAAACTTGGAGCCCCTTCGCGATGTGGACATCCAATGTGGTGGCGTTCAACTGGTTGAGTGAGTGCCACTACTATAGCGGTGGTGTGCCATCTCTCGAAGGAGACCCAGTGGATTGACGAATGCCTCACGCATGAGAGATCCATGACCAGGAGGAACCTCCACACCGCACAGCATACTTGAGTGCGCGTCAACTAGAATGCCACCGGAACGCGGCCTCGTAAACGTGTCGTGGGCGGTGATGCGCTGCCGAGGATCAAGTGTCGATACCCCACAGGTGCCCTCCTGCCGCGCCCTGGCTCACTGTCCCAACCATCACGCCGACTCCAATGCCACTGCCACTACACCAGTCGCCCAGTGCAGCCACTGTGTCCTCTGGGAATACCCGACCCCGACACCACGCACTCATGCAGACGTATGTGTCTCTCCATCTCGTCATCGGGGTGGATTTGTCGGACGGCGACACGACGTCACCTTGTTTTGCTACTATTCCGTTGCGTTTCACCTTGTTTTCGTATCTGAGACACTATCGCCCAATACTCAATGCAAGTCAAATCTGAAATCCGTTCTGACTACTACTCCAGTACTGTACATCACTGCGACACCACCTTCACAGCATGCAAGCCGCTGGCTGCAGTAATGCCACGCCGCCCTCGCCACTGCCATCGCTTGGCTGTCATGCTCCCCTCTGCATCATGCCAGTCTAGCTTTCGTTATGCCAACTTTTGAGAGCGTCTGCTCTCCTGTGAATCTCTTGTGCGATGCATATCAGTGGCTGCCTGGGGTGGGCGGTTCAGTCATTTGTCCGACGACGGCGGTCCTCGTGCGTGCCGTCGGCTTCTCCGACGGCGAAATAGGCCCGTTTCTGCTTGCTCCCATCAAGTTCTGCCCGTGTCAGTGTGAGCCAGGACTTGGCTCGACACTCGGTCTCACCTCAGTTTCGAATTT
>JAADVL010000527.1:0-22669 GCA_023334995.1 Pythium sukuiense | reverse complement strand
ACGGTCATCCACTTTCTCTACGGTCTCTGCAAGCAGCTCGATTCCATGGACGAGTCACGGTACGGGCTCCACTTTCCCTAGCAGAGCCAGTCCATTGCTAACGAGTGGTGGCGTCTATGCTCAATAGTGCCATGCCATTGATCATGGAGAAGCGTATCTTCGCATTGCTGGCGATGCACCTCAGTGCCAACCTGACGCGATTACCGGTGCGTACCATCACACCGTGTCAATTGGATTGTGAGCACCTCAACCTCACTTCGTACTGCGTAAGAATGCCGACGTGAGAGCAGGCATCGAGGCATTGGCGTTGATTACGAGCACGGAGGACTTCCAGTCGCATTCCGACCACTACGTTGACTCGCTCGAGACCAAGTCGGCGCTGCTCTCCCTCCAAGGTGAGCTCATCGATTGTGCGCCGCTTGGGCGAAATCAATCCACTAGCATAACATGCATGGTATATTGCAGATGACTACTTGGAGGAGGCCACAGAGGATGTGGACGTCCGCAAGCGCCTGCGCCCGCTACTCGACGTCATCCAGAAGCTACAGCGCACGGCTCGAAAGTGAGACTACGATGGAGGGACGCAGCAAGTGTAGCCATCTCAGCCCATTCATATGATGTGGTGCACATCACTAATTGACCTACAATCACTCTCTACTTTAGTACCTATTCCAGGACGCTTCCTGGCTTGTCCATTTTCGTGTCCGAGCGGCCTCGTCGACAGGCAGCCTTCGTAGCTCTTCGAGTTCCAAGTAGTCAGTCAGTAGCCGCGGCGTGGCGGCCGAGCAACGCGACCATGGGCAACCCCGACCCGTCGGCGTACACGCTGCTACTGACCGCCATGTGCCTGGCGCTGCTGGTGTTCACGCTCACGCGGCTGCTGCTGTCCGTGCGCAACCGCAACAAACTGCTCTCGTGGTCCTCGTGCTTCTACGCGCTGTGTCTGCTCTGGACGGTCGTGCGCTCCACGTACTGGATCATGATCCAGACGCGCGAGAGCATGACCTATCTGGAACTCTATCTGCTCTACTGGCTGCCCACGCCCATCCAGTACGAGTCGCTCGCTGCGTCTGTTATACTAGCGAGAGACTGAATCTGTGACGTGTGTTGATAGATTCGCCAACTTCTCGCTGCTCATCCTGTTCTACATCCAAGTGCTCACGGGCCGCAAGTGGCGCGCGCGCTGGCGCAACGTGTGTCTGCCGCTGTACTTCATGCTGACCATGGTCATGGCCACGTTCACGGCCGTCTGGGCCTTCAACTCGTCCAACGACATCTCGTACGCCACCAAGTACGGGGACGAGTACGACCAGGAGTTCTACCAGGTCTCCGCCGTCAGCGTGCAGCTCGAGTACTCGGCCATCTCGTTCTTCCTGCTCAGCTTTCTCTTCGGATTCTTCGGCTGGAAGATGGCAAACGTACGGCCAGTGCAGGCACTAGATTCACCACCAATTGACCACTGACGACGCTCCTGATCTGATGCAGGTCGAAGGATGGAAGCGAAGGCAGATGCTCATCTCGAAGCCTCAGGTGCGTGGCCCTGACTGTTGCCACACTGTTCTAGGCCTCACCATTGATGCTGTGCACAGACACTCGCGATCGTGAACGCTCTGCTCTTCCTCATCTTCTTCACGCGGTCCGTGCGCGACCTCGCGACCTCGCAGAACTGGCTGCTCAGTATCTGGAACCAGCTCGACATGAACGGCCGCGTCACGACCTTCGCCTACTTCGTCTTCTTCTGCTTCTGGGAGTTCCTGCCCACCGTGCTCCTCCTGTGTCTCGTCACGACCAAGGCTGGCGGGGTCGGAGGTACGTTGGCTGATGCTGCGTAACCACTGTATCCTGAAAAATGTGATGCTGACGTCGGACTGGTGTCTCCTGCTGTGCAGCTCCTCGTCATGGGTCCTCGCAGGGTCACAAGCTGCCTGACTACGGCATTTTCCACATCATCAACTCCAGTGGAGACCACGCCGCCGGCGGGAAGCTGCTCGCCAGTCCGCTCAACAGCTCTTACGGCACAGCGGCGTCGTCCTCGGCTGGGGTAGTAGAGCCACCTCGGTGGACCCACGGCGGAGACCTGTTCCAGGACCCTCTGCGGTACGACTCGGACGAGAACGCGGGTCCGTCGCCGCGCCAGTTGCCCAGCAGCTTCAACAGCGACGCCAGCAGCGCCGCCACTTCGTACGATCGAAATTCAACGACCACGCCCTCCCATTTCATGCCCGTCTGAACAAAGGAATTCAGATTTGCCCCATGTGCTCTACTCGGTGCGTTTGGCTTCAGTTGGATGTTGGTTTGTAGTTTTAACACTCACTATTTGCGCTTGGCGCTGGTCGGCGGCTGAGGCGCCACGGGCAATCCACTGAGCGACATGCTCAGCGCAGATGCTGATCGCCCCGTGAGTCCCAAGCCTGCTGGTGCTTTAGACGGCTCCGTCGCGAAGTACACAGCCGAGCTCGTCGTGGTTTCTTGGTTCACTGATCGTTGCCGAGTCGTCGCTGGCCCAGTGGCTTCTCCAGATGCTGGCAGCTGTGGTGGCCCCTGCGGCGTGGCGTCTGCGAAGCTCTGGATGCCGTTGACCTTGGCGAACACGAGCCGCAGCACACGCTCCTTGTCCTCCCACGAAAGCTGGCGGATGTCGATTTTGTCGCTAAAGTGGCGGTTGTTCGTGTTCGACGGAGACGTCGCTGACGCGTTGTGGCCGTTTGTGTTAGTCGGACTCGCTAGCTTCGGGAACCGCAGCAACGGCGACGCGTTGCGCACGCCGGCCTTTTTCATCTCGATGTGGAACCGCTCCATCTCGAGCTCCTTCTGCCGCTTCTTTTCGTTCTCGATCTCCTGCTTCACGTACTCGAGCGCGTCCAGGAAGAACACCTCGACGTCCGTGCGCTGATTGAGAATCATCTCGGCGAGCTTCCGCAGATTACGGAGCTCTTTGTTCTTGAGCCGCACGAGTCGCCGCAGACCGTCCACGTCCAGCGTCATCTCCTCCAGATCTTTGCCGTTTTTGTTTTCAGCCACGAACTTCTCGCGCTCCAACTCGGCCAAACTCTCGCTCATCCGCCGCTCGAGATCTTTGATGGTGGAGCGAAGCTGGCGGATCTCCCGCGCCTGCTTCTGGGCAGCAGCGGCGTATTCTTCCTCCTTGGCCTTGGAGATCTGCATCTCCATGTAGTACTTCTTGGACTTGGCCTCGAACAGCTCCTTCTCCTTCTGCAGCTCCTCTGTCATCTGCAGTTGGAAGCGGAGCTCCTCGCCCATGCGGCGGTTGTCGGTCACGATCTTGCGTGTGTCAGCGTCCAGTCCGTTGCGGGCGTCTTCTTTGGCTTGCTGCTTGACGATCTCGATCTTCTTCTCGTGCTCCTTCTGCAGCCGTGCCTTCTCTTCCAAAAACTTCCTCTCTAACGCGCCGATGGTCTCTTTCGACGTCTCCTTCTCCGTCATCAGCTGCGTCTCGACGTCTTTCATCTTGCCGTGGATCGTGTCTTTCATCTCTTTGAAAGCCTCCAGTTGGTTGAGCTCCTCTTTCAGGAAGAACAACTGCTCCGTGAACTTCTCTTCCTTGGCTGAGAAGTGCTGCGTGAGCTGCTGGCACTCGCTCTCCTTGGTCTGTTGAGACGCCTCCAACTCCAGTGCGTGGCTCAGCTTGAGTGCCGCCAGCTCCTCCGTGAGCTTCGTGATCTGCTTGTCACGTGTCTGGATCTCCTTCTGGAAGTAGGCGACGAACTCGTGGGTCTCCTGCTCTCGCTTGTCGTGGCGCTCACGCAGCGCCTCGTTCTCTGCCTGCAGGTGAAGCACGCGGCCGTTGAGGAACTCGATCTTCTGGAGATCGACCTGTCGGTTGAAGAGATCACTGGCTGTTGGCGCTGCGTTGGCTTGGCTTGCAGCAGCTCCACCACCAGAGCCTGAGGCCGAGCCAGTTGCTGCAGAGCTGGTGGCGTTGGCTGCATTCGCATCTGCATTACTGTTGCTAGCGGAGCTTGCACGCCGCTCGCTCGAGCCACTGTCGTCCATGTTCACGATCTGTGCGAGAAAGCGAGAGCGGCACCCTTACAGACTTCCTCCTTCCATGCGCACTACTTCGCGAGATGAGACCACGATGAGAGAGAGTGCCAAAGCGAACACTGGTGGCTCAGTGCGTCTATTATTGCGGGGCATGCATCCACCTCTCTCGCATCCTCCTGAGCTGACAGCGACGTAATAATAGCAGCGTCCTAGATGCCCTTGTTGTACGTCACGACGCCGACCAGTTGGCCATCGCGGGGGCGGCGCATGCCCGCGAACTCGGGCTCTAGATACTGTACAGGCAACTGGGCGGTCTGGCGGAAGAGTCCGAAGGTGACAGGGACGGAGAACTGGATCGCAGTGCCTACGAGCGTCAGGAGGATTGGCAGCTTGAGCCATGGACGCCGCACCATCCACGCCTTCTTCTCCAGTCGCGCCACGAGAAGTGGCGGCACAATCAGAATCGGAGCGGCCGCGAAGATGCGACCGGCGATACACGACGTCACGGCCAGCGCGCCGCAGCGCTTGCTCTTGCCGATGTAGTCGCCGTTCTCGTCGTACACGTGCACGCCCTTGCGGTACTCGCTCTGTCGCATGATGGCGAGGTTGAGGAGATCCGCAGCCGCCACTGCCGCGAAGGGTCCCATGCGCGCGACGATCGGCGCGTACGAGACGTTGCCAAGCTGCTTGGCCCAGCGGCGGATGCCCAGCGACGCGACCACGGAGCTGGCGGTGGCGCCCACGTAGGCGGCGAGCCGCTGCTCGGTCGTGTCTTCGTTTGACGCGTTGCGGTTGGCGTAGTAGTGCAGCGCGTTGTACGTCTGGTTGAGCCACTGGGCCAAGATCGTGGTCTTGGTCGTGTTGGCTAGGATCATCGCGCAGTCCACCGCCATGTTCATGGGCACGATCATGGACACGCGCAGCGGCGTGAAGACGGGCTTGTTCGTGTCGGGGTGGATGATGGCGTTCTTGATCTTGACGGCGTCGTGGTACTCGTCCTCATCCACGTGCGCGCCGGCGTCTGCATCAACATTACGAGTGTTATTCCCCAATCGCCAAGACATTGACAAGCTCCACAATAGCGAGCTCACTCTTGGCCGCAATGAGCCGCAGGGCGTCCTGCACGTGCTCGTCGCTCACCAGCGCCATGCGGAAGTCGAGCATGTTGAAGGTCTTGCGCACGCGGCCCCAGTACGTCGCCTCCTGCGGGTCCGCCAGCTTGAGGTGCATGGGGTCGTCGTCGCCATCGCCGCCGCCACCGAGTCCCATCTTCTTTAGCTAGCTGGGTCTATTCTGCGCACGAGGGAGCTCACGCCGCGGAAGTGAGCGATGAAGAGGTGGATGAGCCTTCCAATCGAAACGCTCCGCTCGAAAGGAGCTGTTCGCGCCATCAGTGGGAAAGTACGTGGTCGGATCTAGTACAGTATAATTCGCGCAAGGTACGAATTGGACATGGCTACACTCTGCCACCAATCTTGGGTCAGTTGCAGTTGAAGCTGTGGAGCTTCTTCAAAGGTGTAGGTAGTTCAACGTGTCGATGAGTCCAATTCCATTTGTGGACGTATCTACTTGTGTGTTTTTGAAATGCATTTCGCTCTGCGCATCTTCACGACAGCCGCACGCAGAGCACATACCATCATACCATATCCTATCGCTCTTCTTCTTCTCTCCCTCGACACTACCGCTAGCCACTCGCTCATACATTTACGCGAGCTTCTTGGCGGCAGTCGCGGCCTTGGTCGGCTTGAAGAAGTAGCGCTCGATGAAGAACTTGAGGAAGAGCGCAAAGTAGCTCGAGTACATGATGATGCCCCACTTGAGGTTCTCGCGGTCGACATTGCACGGACGGTTCTGCTGAATGTAGTACACGTTCAGTCCGCACACAATCACGCCCACAACCATCTATACCATAGCAACACCTCGTCAGTAAACGTTACAGCTACAACTGATCGTAATCCATTGTGAAACGCACCTGGCTGAGCTGGGACACAGTCACGAACTGGGCCCAGCGAGGACGGTAGCCCACGGCGGTGAGGAAGTAGTAGAAGTACATGATCGCGTGCACCGAGTAGTTCATCGCGACGAAGTACAGACCACTACAGTAGTTAAGGGAAAGAAAGCGCGTCAGACGCAACGAATCAAACTGGAGAGCATCCAGAGAGCCATCATACCTCGACGACTGCGTGGCAAACGCGTGCCAGCAGAAGAGCAGCACGGTGATGTGGTGGTACCAGTGGAGGAAGATGAGTGGCTTCTTGCGCAGCACGATGAACACCGTGTCGATGAGCTCAGGCACCTAATGTTGGCAAGACAGAGCCACGTTAGCATTGTGGAGGACCACTCCATTACGAACTTGCTGCCACCGACCTTGGAGAAGATGAAGAGCGTGACCCACAGACCGACTGGGCCGTGGCCGTAGTGCGGACGTGGCTCAGCACACACCGAGTTGTAAACTCCTCGACAGTAGAGCGTGTTCAGCAGGAACGGCACGGTGCGGATGCAGCCAATGGCGCTGAACGTGGCCAAGCCGAGATTCCAGAGCGCAAGCGGGCTACAGAACAGTACCACAGTGGAAGCGTCAGAGCGGCGTCCGCAGCGAGTGAGACAGTTGGCAAAGCCCACTTACATGCGCAGGTCGAAGGCCTTGCGGTCACGCATGATCCGTCGGCCGCCAAAGCACACGATCATGTACACTGCGCATAGCAGCACAGCTTCGCGCACGGTCTTCAGACAGAAGTCGATCTCCCACGTGATTTTCTGTGCGCATCGCATAGCAAGAAACATGAAGGCATGAGTGCCCCGCCCCGATTCCTCACAGATTCCTTCGAATGCACACATACCCAGTTGCGCTCCCACTCGGACGGGTACAGGACGGACAGGAACGGCATCTCTTCGACCAGGATCGGCGTGTGCCGCGAGAGATCGACGTGGACGGCCATGTTCTCTACTTTCTACGTGTGTGTCGCGCGGCTTTCTCGGGGGTTTCTCGAGTGAGTCGAGACTTCCACGTCGGATGGATTGTGACTGCTCCTCCGAGACGAAGAGCTCCGTCCGCACGTCGGTTGTTTGTCGGGCGGAGCGACGGGGTGGAGCTCCTGGCGTGGAGCTGCAACCCTCCACCGGTCGACCACCAGGCAGGGTTCCAGCAACCTTTCTGGATGTCGGTTGACGTGCGACTCGCGATCTAAGGGCGTACGCGTCCTCTGATTGGCTGCAACTCATCCATATGCAATCTTGATTGGCTAATTTGTGGAAGGGGACGAGCGTACCCCTTCCCCCTTCTCTACACCTGTTCTCGTCCGCTCGCCTGGATCTAAGGCGACCGTCGAGTCGACGGCGGCAGCGCCGCACTTGGCGTGGCGAGCGAGGCATCCTGGCGTCCGCTGATTACGCTGAGACGTCGAGCGTCTCACACCGTCATGTCGCCACACGCGACTCCTGTGAATCGCGAACGCAATCCCCACTGGATTCCACTTGCGGGGCGAGTCTGCTTGCTGCGCCACCAAGCGTAAACCTCCCACCAAAAACAACAAAAACAATTAGCCAACGCTCGTGTCTCAGTAGCGGACGCCAACCGCTCGCTCTGATTGGCGGAAATAGAGTCAACTTCGATGAGACAACCACACCCCCAGAATTGCTCTTTGTGACTCAGGGGCTACTGTACTACAGTTTTACCCCACAACAGTGCGTCTGCATAAACAGATTCCCTGTTAAATGTGTTTGTTGATTGTTCTTCGATGTAGATAATACTTCTCTTGTATTACCAAGATGTTGACTGATAACCTTCAATTGACGTTTAGTACCACTCCCGCACTGTTGTGGGGTAAAACTGTATTCACTAGTGTAGCCATCTCCCCATCACATGAATGTCAGCGCTCTGTCACCCTGTCCGCAAAGACAGACAGACCCACTCAGTGGGCGGCGACTCCACCCACAGCACGCGCGGCTTCCACCCGCACACTCGCCTCCAGCGTAGACATGAACAGCGCGAGGTCGCCGTCATCGGGCAGCACCTGCAGCAGATCCTCCGGTCCGAGCGTGGAGCAGACGTGGTTGAGCACGCTCTCCAGCACGCCCAGCTCATCGTGGGAGCGAGTCATGACTGGGTTCTGCACGATAGGATTCGTCCGTGAGAAGACACGCTCAACCACCAAGCAAGAGCCAGTCTACCGTAACGACCACGCACCTGATTGGTTTCATCACTCATGGTCGAGAGCGTCATGATGAGGAACTTCCACTCGTCCAAAGTGCCACAGAAGCTCTTGGCATACGGAAGAAACAGCTCCACGAATTCACCGCGCTCAGAGAGAAGACGCAGGCCGTCGACAGTTCTACACGCCGCACGTTATCAGCTCGTGGCGAGGCAAATCTACATATACGAAGCTGTGCACGTACCGGTTCTTGCGAGGCAGAGTGAGTAGTACCAGCAGAAACGCGAAATCGTTTGCAGGGGCGGACTCGTACACTGTGAGAATGTCCTGGGCCTTGAGCAGCTTGGGTTCGTTCGATAGCGACAAAGAGCGTCGAAGCAGGTGGCGGATGACAGCTGCAAGTTTGGCATCCTGTATATGTAACAGGCATCGAGTTTCGAGATACTCAAGCTCCCACTCCGGGATTCCGTCAACGTCGGACGACGCCGACGGGAGCATCGACAGTAGCTCACGCGAGAGGTCGCTGGACAAAACGCCTGCTTGAGTAGCCGATACCAGCGCGACACTGACAGAGAGCAGCTCCATGGATAGTAGCCGCCGCGTTAGCAGAAGCTCATCGTCGTCTTCACTGATCTCGTCCTTCTCTGCCAGTGCATGTAGCCGCGGGAATGAGTCGAGCACGAAATGAAGCAGTCGCAGCAGGATGCAGTGGCCAGTTGCAAACTGACACGGCTCGTGTCGCTGCTGGGAAACGGTAGAACGACTGCTAACGCGTGTGATTGACGGCTGGATGGTTTCCCCGATAGCATTGAGGCACAGTACGACGCTACCAAACACCGATTCCCGGCGGCCGATAGCACTGTTGAACACTGCCTCCAAGACTGTCGAGAAGATCTGGGGGGAACGAGTGAGCAGCGCATGTGATAGCGCCGTGGTCGATACCTGCTCACCTTCATGGTCACGAACCAAGACGTCCGGACGGCTCATGCAGAGTCGCAGGAGCGCCTTGCTGTCATTGCGGATGGCGCTGTCGACAGTCGCCCCCAGCGCTTTCGCAGAGCACATCGCCTTCATTTCACTATGAAGTTTCGGCTGCTTCGCGAGGCAAACGTCCCAACGACTGGCATCGATGGACTGCGCCCTTAAGATGAGCACGAGTCGAGCGATACTCAGATGAGATGCATCGTGGGCACGCACTGTCTTCAACACCTCAAACCCAAAGTGCAAATCCTCCAGAGTCCACACGAGCGAAGAATTCGTCACGAGATGAGGAAGCCGCTCGGGTGCGTGCTTGACATAGTGGCTCACGACAGAACGGGTGAAGTCCGGATCGGAGCCTGCAGTGCTGGACGTCCTCTTCAGAATCCGAGATCGAACTCGTCCGCTGTCGAAAACGCAAGCCTCGAGGTATTTGTGCATGGCCGGCACCACCTCCTCCTTGCTGGCTTCCGACTTGTCGACCAGCTCCTGAAAAGCACGAAGCACTTTACTCGGAGCTGCCTTGGACGCCTCGAAGAAGAGCACTGCTCGCGGAAGATCACGCGTATCCTTGTCCATGAAAGCCGCGGCAAGCGCACCAGCACAGTCGCATGCGAGACGATCGTATAGAGTCGTTTCAAGCTGCACGACCATGCTCTCGCGCGCGTCCACAGTGGATTTGTGCACTCGTTCTCTTGCTGCTGCTAGCGCGTTCGCGCCGACATCCGCGCGGTATCGGTACAGCGAATAGAGACTGAGCAGCAAGTCCACTCGCGTTTGGCTTCGCAGACCTTGCTGGGATTGCAACAGCGAGTAAATTGCTGATGGAGGGCTCTGCTGGAAGATCATCATGCTGACCTCGTGCTCATCATCAGCGACACCACGATGCATATAGTCTCGACGGATCTCCAACTCGGACGCTGGGAGCAGCTCGGCTGCCGCTGCACTCGTCATGCGAATGAAGTCTCTCGGCTCGAACGCGACACTGTCCGGCTCAGGAGGAAGCAGTACAACGTATGAATCCAGTGCAGCGATTTCGCATACAGCACTGCGGAGCGGCTGCACACTGATCAGTCGAGGCTGTGTCGGCTCTAACTGCACAGGTGAGCTGAGTGTGCGAGTCGCAGCCAACTGATGGCACGGGCTCCAGATGGACCAGACTTGCAGCGAGGCCGCCGAGGTCGCGAACAAAAAGGAGCTGTTGGCTGTGATGCACGACACTGGGCTCGAGAACGCATAGTGCATGACGACACGGCCGGACTCGGCCAATTCGTCAAAGGGTTTGTCGTTGAAAGGATCGAATGAAGCACTTGTGGGACTTGAACGAGCGACGGAAGAAGACGTTTGGCGTGCAAATGCTCCCTTGCCCAGCACTTTCTTGGCCATTTTCTTCCGAGTCGCATCGGCTTCGTTTGACAGGAAGTAGTAAAGGAACGCGTGGTCAGTCGTGCCAATGAGCAGCCGCGCATAGCTTCTCGCTTCGAGGGAAGCGTGGTTGTCGATGGTTTCCGGTAAGAACTTGAGCGTCTGAATGCGTTGGTTGGGAGGCAAGTAGCGGCGCATGATGATGCGGGTATCATTTTCAGCGACGAAGTAGTTGAGCGCTTGGTTCACACGCACGTCTTGCTGCTTGATGAGACCGGCGAGGCTGAGCTCTTCCTGTAGAGCGTCGTCTCGGTCCAGCACGACAGGTGACTCGTCCAGTTCAGTGTTATACATACTCTTCTCCAGGAGATGGAGGTAGTCGCTCTCGTCGGACGTCTCTCCGTACGATGCCAGTGGGATAGGAATGCTTTCAAACGCACTCATGTCCTCACGAGTATCAAAGTGCACACACGTAGCGTCGTCTTCTGTTAAATCTGAGGAAGCATCTGCAGACGCAGTGGCTCGAGTGGCAGCGGACGGAGCCAGAGGAGCTGCCACGACACGTGCTGGGAGGTCTACGCGAGCGACAGCTTCCTTGGAGCTGCTGACATGCACTTCCATGACGCGGACTTCCGTCGACGAGCCGAAGGAGACGTACACGCCGTGGATTGCGACGAACTCGAGGACGTGGTACGCGTCTTGCTGTGTCATATCGACCTTGAGCTCCATCACGTGCTCAAAGAACCCATGACTGCACTGCCAGATATTGAGCACCGAGCCCATGGCGACTACCACGCGACCCGTGTAGCTGCACACGGCGACGCAGTCCGCCTTGCGTCTGGCGGACGGCGTGTCCAGCACCCCCAGCGGCAGCGTGTAGCCGCGCACCATGCTGCGCTCACGCCAGTCGTGGTACACGCACAGGAAAGTCTCTTCATCGGCGTCGTGCGAATCATCCCCTGGCTGCCTGTCGCTCTCGAGCGTCACGAGCGAGTCGGAGAAGCTGGTGTAGTGGAGCGCGTGGACGCGCGGGTGGATCGTCGCGAACTCGTGGAGCAGCGCGGCGCACGAGGCCGCGTACACTTGGATCACGCCCTCAGTGCGGCTGGCCGCGGCGAAGGTCCCATCGGCAGGCGTGCGCGACGCGTTGGTGACGCACGCCGCGTCTGTCGCCGCCGTCAGCGCCAGCGCCCTCACGAAGATCGCCTCCATTCGCGATGGTGATCTTGCAGCTTGAAGGAATGACCAGCACTTTCGTACTTAGTCAGAAATGAACTGTGTTTCGGATACCAAACAGCCCACTGAAACTTGATATCTTTATAGTTGTCTCATAATTACACATTTAGACGATCTGAGGTGGTGGCGAGATGAGTGCCTCTGTGTCTCTGACGTGGAGTGCATGAGATGCGCGCCAAAATCTGCGGGAAATCGCGCTGAGGCGAGACCAAGGAGCATCTTCCGCACTGTACAGTGCAGACTGTACTACAGTACAGTGTAGTGTAGCCAAAACGTGAATCGCGCTGTACCTGGCACGGTTTGCTCCCTCTGCAGCTCGTGTGGCTACACCACGGCCAGCTCTGGATTCACATCAAGCTCTCTGTGGGTGATCGGAGCCACCAAGCGTCTCATCCTCGACCTCCAGACCACGACGGTGTTCAGCGTGGGCTTCTCCCTCTGGCGCAAGAGCTTGCTTTCGTCCGCTTGGCTAACGTGTTTCCCATCTGCTGTCGTGGTCCGTGGCAGCAGCCAGCAGCTGGCTCCTCTCCGTCTCTACGTGGTGCAGATGCGCGGAAGAGCTCTCGGCAATGAGCTCTTCAGTAATACTCCGCATAAAGGCAGCACGCAGCCGGCTGGAAGCTTCTACCCTACGTACAGTACAGTGTACTTCCTACATTAGGCGACGCCATCGTACCGCACACCGCACCGCACGGTAGCTGCCGGACGCACGTTCAAGGAATCCCGAAGACGACCACCATACTGCAGTGCAACACGGCCTTTCGAACGCTGTCTCCACGAGTCTCGGCTTCTTCGTGTGAGACCGACGCTGTAGCTATTGCCATCGCCGCATTACGCTACCAGACTCCACGATGCCGCCATTCGTGAACAAGTACGACACGCGCAGCGATGACGAGAGCTCCATGACGTCCACGTCGACCATGGACTCGGACTACGAGATCCCCATGGCGCTGCAGACGCTCAAGGTCTGGTCCAACGAGCGCTTGTCGGCTCGGCTCTCGCAGACGCTCGGCAGCATGGCTGCCATCCGCGAGAGCGAGTCCATGCGCTTCAGCATGCAGACAGCCACCAAGTGGCGCAAGATGGGCTACCACCCGTACAAGCCCGACGCCAACGGCTACACGGCGCTGCACCGCGCGGCGAAGCGCGGCGACCGCGCCGTCATCAGCTCTCTGCTAGCCATGTACGACGGCCGCCCGTACGACCTCGCGTCCCTCAAGTCAGTGAAGCAGCAGCAGATTGCGCTTCACATCGCCGCCAAGTTCGGTAATTTGGACGCCGTGAAGCTGCTGGTCGCACCGGAGTTCCGTACGCTCGTCAACCAGCGCGACCGCAACGGTAACACGCCGCTGCACTTTGCTGCGACGTCCACTGCGGCCACCGCGCCGTCCATCGTCGCGCTGTTGCTGCTGCGTGGCGCCGATCCGACTGCCAAGAGCGACCACGGCGTGTTCCCCGTCGTCGCACACGTGCTGACTGCCCAGCACGACTTACCCGAGATCGTGCACTTGCTTATCAAGTACGGTGGCGACGCGAACACACGCGATACGGCCGGTAACACCGTGCTGCATATCGCGGTTTCACAGGGACTGTGGCACATCGCAGCGGCCCTGGTGCGCGAGGGTGCGATCATGACCATCAAGAACAACGACAGCGTGACCGTGCTGGATATGCTGGCTCCACGCCAGCTCTCGTGGCTTGCCAAGTACATCACGCATCCTCCAGAGTGGGTCTCGTCGGCAGACCACAAGGCATGCATGCTGTGCGAGAAGAAGTTCTCGATGCTCGTGCGTCGCCACCACTGCCGGATGTGCGGTCGGATATGCTGTGGCCCGTGCTCCAAGTTCAAGCGGCGCCTGCCCTTCGTGGACATCACCGCCAAGCCTCGATCCAAAGCCGCGCAGAACCAAGTCGCCAAGGTCTGCAGCACCTGTGTCACTGTGCGTCCAGCCACAGATGACGAGCTGGAGCTGGCGAATGACCAAGTCGGGGCGCTGATTGCAAGTCACCTGCACACAGAGGAGTGAAGACAGCTCCTCGCTTCGAGAGTTCGAGTGCGTGGCGGAAGAAAGTCTGGGCTCGAATAGAAGGAACCGGTACAATAATTGTGAGAGGAATGTGATTAATGAAATAGAAGCATCGCGTACAGCGGACGAAGCTGACGCGGAGATTTCTGAAACGCGTCCATGGTTTCATCAAAATCCTCAGGATGAAGGACACGAACGATGGAAGTCCCAAGAGGTTGGTAGTGTGGTAATCTATTCGCAATGCCTAGTTGCGCACACGCACGTTCAGGTAGAGATGCACAGGGCAGCCCAGCAGACGCTGGATCTCTTCACGAGCAGCGACGCCCACCGAGCGAATGCTGTCGCCGTTCTGGCCGATCACCATCTTGCGGATCCGAGGAGCTGGGACCTGTTGAACAAAGCAAAAACACGGTGATCAGTTTCAGGCTAGTAGAGTGCACTCCCCACGAGTAGTACTTACGAAGATGTCCTGGTCGATGCGGACACTGCGGTCCTTGAAGCGCGTCCAGCCGACGTTCTCCTGGTCGAAGGAGTACGGCAGCTCCTTGTTGTAGCGGCGGAACAGCTTCTCACGGATGATCTCGGTGACAAGATCCAAGTCGGACTGGTCCGACTTGAACGACGAGTGGTAGCCCCACGGTCGCTCCACTGCCAGATTCAGCAGCGTCGTCTTGAGGTGGCCCATGCCAGAACCCTTGAGCGCAGACACGCGCAACGCGTTGTCACCGACGAACTTGAGCGGGTCCATCTCGAGCTCTGCGTCTTCGTCAATCTCGTAGTGCTTCTTGTAGACTTCCTCGATCATTTGTGAAATGTCGTGGATCTTGAGCTTCAAGCCGTGCTTCTCGCGCTCGTTCACAAGATCGCACTTGTTCATGACCAGCATGATGGGTGAGGAGACCTGCGCCGATGTCGTCACAAACTTCTCAAGCGCCTCCATGGCGTCGTCATCCAGTCGCTTGACTGCATCGACAACCAACATGGACATGTCCACGCTCTCAACCGTCTCCGCCGCCGTCGTCACGAGCTCACGCACATACTGGTGCGTCTCCTTTGGTTTGATCAGACCAGGCGTGTCGTAGAATGTGAGTTGGATGTCCTTCTCAGTCAAAATGCCCATGACTCGGTCGCGAGTGGTGTTGTACTTGGGTGAGACAGCAGAGATCTAGAGAAACACACACCAAGCGCGTCAGAATCGGGTGCTCACTAGTGACGAGCCATAGTCAGAATCACCTACCGTCACATTCAGAAGGCCGTTGACAATCGAGGACTTGCCGGCATTCGGACGACCGATGATCGCGATGTCGAGTCCCTTGGGCTCCTCTGGCTCATCCGGCTCCAGGTACTCACGCTCCACGACCTCATCAGGCGCAGAGCGCAGACGCGTGAAGGTCTTCTCCTTCGGTGCCACTGGTCGGCGGTTCATTCGCTTCGGTGGCACGGACTGGTACTCTTGGTTGCGGATCTGGTCAAGGCGTTCCTTCTGCTTGACCTGCCATTCGCGGCGTTGCTGCTGCTTGACGAGCTTCTCTCGGTACTGCTCCACGAACTTCTCGTCGTCATCCTCGTCTTCCGGCAACAGTCCCAGACGGCGCTTGCGCATGCGCTCGCTCAGCGCCTTCTTGATGGGCGCATCCAGTGGGTCCTTCTCGCGTGGAGCAGCGAAGGTCTTGGCGCGCAGACGACGCCATTCCGCCTCGAGGTCGGGCTTCGGCTCCACCTTGTCGAGGACCTCTTCCTCGCGCGGCTCCGGTCGCTTGCTGCGGTACTTCTTGTCGCTACCACCGCCATTGCGGGCAGCAACTGCGCGCGTCGTGTGGAAACCAGCGGCGTAGCCAGGCGTCGCTGTCGAGCGCAGCCACACGAGCGCGAGGCGGCGCGGAGTCGCCATCGCCATCTTGATCTGCTTGTGGCGAATTGATTGGCACGGCCCAGTAGACGGGTCGCGGGTCCACATTTTCACGATGCAGGTTTGACCCGTTTCCACTCTGGACCCGTCTCGGATTGGTCAGGTGAGCCGATCGAAAGAGCACGAGACGAATTGAATATTGGTGCCTAGCTGCTCGCCCCGCCGCCCCCCGACAGCTCCTGCACGCGCCATGTTCTTCCTCAAGCAGTTGTCGCGCGACCTGCTGCTGCATCCGATGCACTTCGGCCCTCGTCTCCACGATATCATCCGTCTGCGGCTCATTGAGGAGGTGGAAGGCACGTCCATGGGCAAGTACGGCTACGTGATCACGGTCACGGAGGTGCGCGACGAAGACATTGGCAAGGGCGTGATCCAGGACAACTCCGGCTACGTGTGCTTCAACATCCGATACCGCGCGATTCTCTTCCGTCCGTTCAAGAACCAGGTCCTGGACGCCGTTGTCACGGTCGTGAATCAGCTGGGCTTCTTCGCGGACGTCGGCCCCCTGCAAGTGTTCGTGTCGCGTCACGCGATGCCCAACGACCTGAACAACGGCTACGACCACGAGAACAACGCGTGGATCTCCGACGACCGTGAAGTCGAGATTCGAAAAGGCTGCGGCGTGCGACTGCGCATCATGGGCGTGAGCATTGACGTCACGGAGATTGTACGTGTGGCTGGTTGCATTTGAGGCTACGACTGGTGGATTGCGCTGACGTGCGTGTGTTTGTGTGTATAGAACGCGATTGGCACGATCAAGGACGACTTCTTAGGCTTGATCTCGTCCGACAACTTCTAGGATTGCGAGCCGCCTCATGAAGCCGATCGTCACCATGCTCCTCCACTCACTGCGCAGCATTGACCTAATATTGAGTACAATTGCCACTACTCCAACTGATGCAAACGAGCTTCTTCAGCTGAGAGATCCGAGTTGCTCTGACACGGCATGCAGCTCCGCCCCTGCGTCCAGCCCCAGCTGGCTGGCTCGAGAATTCTATTGAAAATGGGTCCAGCCCCACTGAACATGACGAGACCATCTTGGTGTAGTCCACATGAAATGAGCCAGCTGTCCGGTGCTGATTGGTATCGAAGCGGTTCCTAACCGATATGTAGAGGCGTCGGATCGTGCGGAGCGTTAGATCGGTTTCTGCGTCGGGCACACACGCGGCACACGATCACGAGCGCAGTCGCGGACAGAGCTCTCGGGGCAGCGCGTCACCATGGCCAAGGACAAGTATCCCGGCGCGTGAGTATCCCCAGTGGCGTGTGAGAGGGGCGTGGCGTCACGGTGGCTCACGGGACTGTTGTCATGCTTGCACAGCGCGTTTCTGACGACGCACAAGAGCAACATCGCGATCTGGTCGGGCTTCTTCGTGGTCATCCTGTTCTGCTACCACCTCTTCAGTGATGGCGACTTCTCCTTCCTCATGGTGCGTCGGTGTCCACTGTATGGGGGGCCGTGGATGCCCGTGCTGACGCTGTGGATGTATTGGTGTAGACGTTTGGGTCGGCCGTGCGCGCCTTCGGATTTGGCGTGCTCATCTTCAAGGCGTTCTCGCAGAAGTCGGTGTCAGGTGAGGAGCGCAGCCTCAGTTGAGTATGTGGGAGTCTGTTATGTCACTTACACACTGTATATGCTGTATGCAGGCTTGTCGCTGAAGACGCTCGAGCTCTACGCGTTTGTGTTCTTCTTCCGCCTCAGTTCCATCCTACGCTACCAGGGGTACTTGCCGTACGACCGCAGTGGTGACTGGCTCTACTCGTTCCTGGAGATCAGCGCGCTTGCCATGTGCTGCGTGGTGATCTACCTGGTCACTGGACGCTTCAACTCGACCTACGAGCTGCGCTACGACACGTTCGGATGGCTCCACGTGCCAACGGAGCTTGGTGCCCTCTACATCCTCGTCCCGTGCATCCTGTTCGGCATGGTATGGCATGAAGTTGCTTCATTTGGTCTCTATATCCGTGACTGACTGACTAACGCTCATCCCCTCACAGCTCATTCACCCGAACCTCAACCGCAACTGGCTCGCGGACGTGTCGTGGACCATCGCGCTGTACATCGAGGCCGTGGCTATTCTGCCGCAGCTCTTCATGTTCCAGAAGCGCGTACGTGGGCATCGCCAATTGGAAGTGTAGGACGGGCGACTGATTGTCGATGTTTTGATGCCTGCAGGGTGGCGGCGCCGTCGAGTCGTGCATCTCCCACTTCGTGTACGCGCTGGCGTTCGGCAGCTTCCTGCACTTGGTGTTCTGGTTCTCGTCGTACCAGGAGCTGGGCGAAAAGGACGCCGGTCAGCACGTTGGCTACACAGTCATCTTCGTGCAGATTGGTCACATGCTCATGATGGCGGACTTTTTGTACTACTACTTCAAGAGGTGCGTCTCGCAATGCCTGTTACGGAGAGAGAGTGCCACCCATCTGACTAAGTGCTTTCCATGTTGATTGAAACTGCAGCATGAAGGACGGTGGACCAATGATGCTTCCGACTCATGGTGCCTACCAAGCGTAAGCAAGCGCGTGTCACTGAGGAGACCATGGCAAGTGGCAGAAACAGAGGAGGATTTTAGGTTTTCCCAAAAAATCGTTTCGGCAAATTTCACAATAGGGGGTTTGCTTCGTCTTCGCTCCTCATCCTGAAAGTGCAGAGGCCACTATTGAAAAATATGCCCGTGTATCACCCTGGATTAGACCAATTTGGATGGCAACACCCTATCTTGGTAAATCGATCCTATTTGTCGTAAATACACAGCCGGCCGAAACAATAGAGCCACCCCTTCCAACTGCCATTTCTCTGGAACTAATGGGAGTTCGAGTATGCTGTTTAGATATGTCATAGATCTCATGACCCTCTATAATGGGTTTATGCTGCGGATCCAGGATTCGCAGTTTGTGGGGGGGGGCTAAGGATTTTGGCCGTGGCCACAATTTAGATTCTCTGCTTTCGTGGGACCAGACTGGGAAAGAATAACCCTGTGTGGGACGGATGTCCCCTATTTTCCGCTGTTCTAGAATGTGTTGATCATACATTCATCAAGTCTATTTGCCGCATGACGAAATCGGCAAGGAATTTGTGGGATGCAGGTCCCTTTGATATGGCGTTGCAGTTAAAAATCGTTTCCACATCTCACTACTACAACATCGACAATGGCCGCCATCGCTGATCTAGCTGCTCGTGCAGCTGAAGTCCGCGCGAACACCGTCTCGATGAAATCTCGCACTGCCTACCAAGTCTCCTGGACTCGGTTCATCTCGTGGCTTGCTGTCATGAAACCGGAGCTCGTGACTCCGGCGTTTCGTGCTGCTGTGGAGACACAATCGACCAGTGATCTTCGAGCCGCTGTGCACGCAGTCATCACTGCTGATGTTCAACGAGCCATCTCACCGATCGACTTCGACAGCCTGCAGGCGACCGACTTCGTCGCGTGGCTGCTGTCCATCAACAAGAGTGGCGGTGGTGTGCTCAGCTACTCGGCCTACAACGGGCATCGTGCGGCTCTGTTTAATCTCATCCGCGAATACAAGTTCATCACGAGCGCGACACTCCAGAGCGAGCTGATCATGCACTTCCGTGAACTCAAGCGCACGGTTGCTGAAACCGTGCGAGCGGCTCCCAGCGTCCAGACGGGCAAGGATCCCATGCCATTCGAGCTCTACTCAGCACTCTGCGAGTCAACGCTGCAAGTCGCCGACAAAGAGGGCGTATTTGTACGCACCTTTCTCATTCTCACGTGGAATCTGATGTGCCGATCATCGAACACAGTGACCGTCCACTACAAGCACATGGAGTGGCGTGGCGATGCTCTTCGTGAGTACTTCGCACACATGAAGAACGACCAGATGGGAGAGCGGCCGCGCGATCCACGCCACATCTACGCGAGTCCTCTTCGTCCAGCAACGTGTCCGGTTCTGGCTTTAGGTATCTACTGGGCTACATTTCCATTTGGTGTCACGACCACAAATCTTTTCCCTGGCCCGGCACAGTACGACCGATTCTGGAAGCAGCTGGCCTCCTCGCTCGCCAAGGTGACACTCAAGAGCAATCTCACTCGACTCGGGATTGATGCCCAAAACTTCGGCACCCACTCCATTCGGAAAGGCGCCGCAACTTTCTGCTCCTCAGGCTCCACTGCGTGTCCGTCGTCGACGGCCGTGCATCTTCGTGTTGGCTGGTCGCTGGGAGGTGTTCAAAACACCTACTTACGATACGAAGCGGCAGGAGACATGCACGTTGGGCGAACCGTTTGCGGCCTCCCTCAAAACAGTGAGCTGTTCGCCATTCTACCTCCACGATTCGACCGCAGTGACGCAGAAGTTGATGAGACGATCGAGATGCTGTTTGGCCGCGTCCCAGCCGAGCTTCGCCTTGTGACTGAGTTTGCACTGGCCTCCGTGATCTACCACCAAGACTTTCTCTGCCAGACGCTCCCTCCCAACCACATCTTGCGTTCGTCTGTGCTGTTCACGTCCGCGGTGCTGCTTGAGCGTCTCAAGGATTAAGTTGTTTGCGGCCTCGAGACGGGTCACTCACCCATTGTGGCGTGCTGAAGCGTTTCGACTGTTCGATGGTGCTGAAGACATCATCAGTGTGCGCACTACTAGTGTTCGAGGCCGCTCTCGCAGGAGCGAACAGCTCGAATGGCGCACTGTGGTGAACGAGCTGCGGGCAGCAAGCAAGACCCAGTGAAGTGATGCTTCAAGCGCCTTCACACGTCGCATGTGTTAACCCTTTCGTGGTCAATGGGCAAAAGTTTCGCCCTTTGGGGTGATCCCGTAGACGTATACGCTAAGACAGGCCCAGAAGGGCGAAGTTTTCGCCCTACTGTGCTGATTCTCCAATAAAGGCAATAACCCATCTGATGCCGCTGGGATTTCAGCGGCCTGTGATTGGCTCACATGACTGGTTTATTCGTACTTATGTGAATAGTTACAGACCATCACTCACGAGGGACCACGAAAGGCTTTAACCCTTTTGTTCCCAACCCCATACAACGTAGCAATTTGCTACGTTTTACAATATTAGCCTATCAGATAACAGGATTTCATTTATCAAACGTAGCAATTTGCTACGTTCTATGAAAGTTGATATATCAAGTTATATTAACCCCTTCATAACTGCTAAATCTGTTATCGGAACAGGTTACTAACGCTGTAGAACGTAGCAATTTGCTACGTTTTAGGGGGTGGGAATAAGAGGGTTAATAACATCACAACAGTCCTGTCCCACCACAGACCCATAATTCCGGACAACATTGAGCCACCGCCCAGCATACTTTATTCAACTAGCGTTCGTCGCCCGCGTTGCGGGCGGTGTGGCTATGCTTGGTCAGAGAAGTTAGCTTCAATTGTACCAATCTGTAGCATTGTGCTGCATTGAATTGAGAAGCGTCCTTTGAGTCCTTCATTACCTCCACTTAGCCCCACACATAGTTCCGCTCACTACATCAAGCATTGTACCCACTACTCCACACACGGCCCCACTCACTGCTCTGACGGAGTTGCCGTGTCCACTGCCCACTCACTACATAGTGGGCACTTCCCACCCCTTCTCATTGCCCCACTGCCCAATATCTGCCCATCCCTATCACTCACAGCCCACTCACTGATGGCATCCAGCCACGGTCTTCGGCGACAACAACATGATGCTAGGGCTCCTCCTCCACCAAACTCCGCGTAAGACACGGCAAACATCGCAATGGCTATCCACACCATTTCAAGCTCTCGCGGACGCATGGAGCCGACGAAATCAAGCAGCTCACTCCGTGGCTCGCCTCGGATGTCGGGCTGTGCGGCTCAACACTCACGTCCGCAATAAGGAGGCGCCTGTAGTACTCTCTTCAGGGCCTTACCTCAGCCGCAGCAGCCAACTACAGTACCGAGCACTGTGCGCGCACGTATACCTGCTCGTGTTCACTGAGTAACCAATACACTTCATTCATTCTCACTACCACACACACTGTCCCACCACTTTCCCCACTCACCGCATCACGCTCTGCACTACACACACCGCCCCACTCAAAGCCCCACTCCCCACACCCACTGCATCACTCACTGCCACCCACACTAACTCCTTGACTCGCGTACTCCACCACTCATCGCCCACTCACCGGCCACACACACAGGGCCACTTATTGACTACAGCCCACTCAGTCCCCCCCCTCATCACTAACTGCCCTACTCCGTGCCCATGCCAGTCGTTTGGCAAGCCAATCCAGCGCCGTACGAACGACCTCAGGTAGTTCTACCGAGCCGCGCCATGGAGCCTCATCGGGTTTGTTTGCAAGCGGGGTAGAGAAGCCCCCTACGCTAGCCCCGCCACATGCAATTACCTTTCTCGCGCGCTTGGTCGGCACTCACCTCTTGCCGTGGTGTCTGCAGCCCAGTGTGTGGGTGTGCCGGCAGTGGCTGTTGTCAATCTGTCCTTCGAAAACGCCTACGGACTGGGCGTGCCAGTGGATATTCCATAATGCAGATATTCATTATAACTGTATAAATACATACGTGTTGACCAATCAAAATGCCGGATTTGCGTTCCGTTTCGGACGCCGACTGACCAAGCTGTCTTACATGTCGGCGGTCTGTTTTGACCAATCGCAGCGGAATCCGTGAGGCAATCGGCGACTTCCTCCTATGGAACTGGCGGGTTGAGTGTGTTTTCGTTCAACAAAAAGTCCGGATTAGCGTTCCGTTTCATCGCCGACATGGTCCTCGGACGGATCTGCCTTAGTTGTTTAAGATACATTATGACAAGCCAGGCGCCGGCCGCGTTGCGGCCGGTAGGTATATGCTTAGTTGGAGTGTTCAATTCTCCTTGGTTTGTATATTCTGGTAATTTCATTCTTGGTCTATTATTTAGTAGGGAATATTGCAAAAGGTGACCCGATCTGAAAACTTCGCCAGAACGTGACACGGTTTGTTTAAAACACATGTACTAATCACCAGCGCTGTAAGAAACATGAACTTGATGGCTACATTCGTAAGGAATCCTGGTGTGGTT